>JADRCD010160798.1:0-21210 GCA_019843815.1 Montemys delectorum
TTTTTTTTGGCAGGAGGAGGGGAAGGGAGGGGTTGGTAGGACCAGGAATAGAAACCAGTGACTTAAATATAACAAGCAAGTGCTCTGCCACAGAGCTGCACCCCCAGCCTTTCAGAGTAAGAGTTCTGAAAGTACTGATTGAACTTGAAAAAAACCTTCAAGCTCTTCAGTACACCAGCTGGAGTACATCAACAGCCCCTGTCAACTACAGGGTATTAAAGTATGCAGGTGCTTTTCACATTTAACTGGACTTAAGAGTAAGTTGAGTGCCGTCCACACCCGTGTTCTGAGTGCCCTGTGTCCTGGTGAACTAGTCCACGGGTCCTGCTCCTTTACTGCATTCAGAGGTGGCATTTATTTCCACATCACTTGCATGCACCTTGTGAGGGTTTTCTTCATTGTCTGTGTACCACCTCTACTACACTGTGGGGGTATGGGAGTCAGGGACCGTTATGTACCTGAGAGCCTGGCAGTGAATCTTGTAACTCTTATTTCAGTGTCCACCATAGGATTCGGCTTTGTGCTGGACATGGGATTTTTTGAGACAATAAAGCTGCTCCTGTGGGTTGTGTTCATAGATTGTGTAGGTGTTGGCCTTCTGATATCAACTTTAATGTGGTAAGTATCAGAGAGTGCTTTCTTACATGCTGTCGAGCCTCTGTCTGCTTCCTTCAGAGCTGCAGTAGCTAGTGAAGGTAGAGTAGCTAACCTGGCTGGGTGGACTGCCAGGGTTATTGTAACATGGCTCCTGGGTCTGTACTAGGTCAGAAAATACTTTAATGGGTGTTTACTGTCATTGTAGCAAGTCCCAGAATGGTTATACCCTGCTAAATTCTGATTTTTCATTTTATATATATATACATACATATATATGAATATATACATATTCATATATATGTATGAATATATGTATGTATGTATGTATATATATGTATGAATATGTATGAATATATATATATATTCATATATATGTCTAGTTCTGCTTGTGTCTGGTTAGCTTTGTTTCCTACATTTGTCAGTGGGTACCATTTCCAGCTGCATAAGTGCTTCAGTAGTGTTTTGGTCCGTTTAGATCTAGAAAGTTATCCTTTGGAGTTTTACTTAAGTCAGGTGTGTTTGATAGGGGTTATGTTTTCAGTGTCGCTCATCTGTACTGAGAAGAAAGCACATCCAAAGGTCTTCAAAGGCCCTCAGCCTGCTTCTGTCTGGGGTTGAGTGAGCAACCACAGTTGGCTGTAGATTAGAGCTTTGGTGTTCAGCTTATCACTTCTCTCAGAGAATGCTCCTGTGTGCTTGGCTTCCTGGGCAAAGGGTGGTAATGTAACAAGTGGCTTCATAGAGGGTAGAGACTGAGGAGGAAACAGAGAAAATGCAATAGTTTCAGATAGGTCCAAATGCCTGTCTGTGGTCTTCTTTATAAACTGGAGTTGTTCCATAGATGGTTTTAGGATTGCAGAACGGTAGACCTTTGGTTCCTAGATATGGTAGCTATTACTATTTTAAACAAAAAATGCTAAGGCTATAACCTGGTGAGACCAGCCTTTTCCTTTGTAACTTTTGACTAAAAAGTATAGGTTCTGTGAGTATGGGATAGTTAATAAAAACTATGTGTCATTGGTTTAAATTCCTAAAATCTAGCCTAAGATTAATATTGCTAATATAAATGAAATACTCATTGTCAAGCTACTCGTGGGGGAAAATATGTAAACTTCCAAGAACAGGTGTTGAAAGTGTCTGCCATGAGTGTAGTGACCTGGATGGCCATAGAGCGAGGCCTGGAGCTGATTTGGCTTTTGTCCCCATAGTTTGATCAAGTAGGAACTGGCTTACTGTGCTCTTTGTGAGAACACAGGTGTCATGAATTATGAGGAGCTGGAAGTAGAAACAGTGACATACCCCCACTCCCAGCCACACCCCCAGCATCCCCAAAGTGCCATAGGAACTAGCACCAGGCCATGTTTTGGGGAGCTGTGAGACACTTGATCCCTGTCTCAGAATGTCTAGTTGCAGAGGCATGCTTATGTGCAGCAGCATGGGCTTTTATGTGCATATCTGCAAGTGTGGGTTGGAGGGGAGAAGAGAAATGGAGAGCTAGGAGGCTAAGAGGAACATGAAGCCAAGTTCACTGTGGGAAAGTCCTCAGTGTGGCAGTGAAGGTGTAGAGAAGTGGGGAAGCCTGGTCCAGGCAGGGGCTCAAGTGAGAGAGGGGATGCCCAGAATGGTGTGGTGGTAATAGGGTGAGGAGAGAAGGGTTCAGAGCTTCCCATGGAAACAGGATGTGATGACCAGAAACTTTGGGCTTAGGAGACTGTGGGAAGTGCTGCTGAAGCATTCCTCATTGGCCATGCCAAGTCAGGGGCTGGTGGGATGCTTACTGAAGAGGTGAGCAGAGGGAGGGAGAGGACTGGAAACTACAGGCAGCAATGTGGCCTGAGAAGTGTCCAGCATGGAAGTGGGAAAGAAGCCAGTCAGTTCTTCAGGAACCAGTGTCTGTCCTATTGGTTTAAGGGATTTGCAGAGGTGCAACAGGAGGGCAGTGGTTACACAGACTAGTGAGCAGGAGGGCAGCGGTTACACAGACAGACTAGTGAGCAGGAGGGCAGCGGTTACACAGACAGACTAGTGAGCAGGAGGGCAGCGGTTACACAGACAGAGTAGTGAGCAGGAGTGCAGTGGTTACACAGACTAGTGAGCAGGAGGGCAGCAGTTAGACAGACTAGTGAGCAGGAGGGTAGCGGTTACACAGACTAGTGAGCAGGAGGGCAGCGGTTACACAGACTAGTGAGCAGGAGGGCAGCGGTTACACAGAGACTTGTGGGGAGTGAACTGTAGGCTCTCTACAATTCCTTTATCATTTGCTTTTAAATGTTATAATTTATGAAGTTCCCTGTGGTCATTTGTGTGAACAATGAGTAATGATCAAATTGAGGTGATTAGAGTTTCCACTTCAAGCATTTACAGCTTGTTGCTGTTGGGAACCTTGGAAGCTTAGCTGGCTAGCCCTGACTGCTGTGATCATTAGAACACTTCGCTTCTATTTTGATAGCCATCACCCCTAAGTCCTTAGGTACGGGTGACCATGATCCCATTTCCTGTTGCTCTGAGGTCAGGGTTTTGAGTTTTCTTTTGTATATGTCACATGTGGGTTTGTCTTTGTGCTCTTGGCTTGTTTCATTGATTTTATTAATTGAGTGGTCCATATTCTTGGCTAAAACAGTGTTTGGTGAGTTCCAGTTTGTTCAATGAAGTACTATTGTTGGGGCTTGTTGATAACTAAGTGCAGAGTGTTTATTATACTCTGCTGTGCTTTCTTGATTTAGTCTATTTGTCTTGTTTTTTTTGTGCTGTTTAAAATAGGGTTTAAACAAACTATAGTCCAGGCTATCTTAGAACTTACCATGTAGCCCAAAAAATGGCCACCAACCGCTTGTTGGAATCAGATGTAAAGACACTTGCTCACTTTAACCCCAGGATTCACACGTAGGACTGACTCCACAAAGTTGTCTTTAGACTTCATACTTTTCACGTTCCCCCCATAAATAAGTAAACGACATTAATTTCCACAGATGTTTATAGAATTGTTTCTTTCACTAAGGATCTGGACACTGGTTTTTTGGTGGGTTGGATTGTAGTACAGCAATGGAAGCATGCACGAGTGCACACTTTTGTCTGGGTCTACCACTAGCAGTCCCTTTCCCGTGTTCCTTCTATTTCTCTCGCATTTTAGTGGTAATGACAGTTGATAAAGTGAGTTTTCTGTTGATTGGCTAGTTTAGATGTCATGTTTTGGTGATGTCATTTAGACTTTAATGCCTACATATTTCCTTGGACCTTTGAACTGCAGGCTTGTGTACAACATAATCCATGAGTAAACGCATCTGTCATAGCTAATCCCGATCCCAACTCTTCTCCCTCATTCTCAGAACCACTCTTGGTGCTGCCAGATGACAGGCTATCAATAGCAGCTTTTATCTTCCTATGTACAGGTGTTCAGGGCAAGACTGCCGTCTCTGACTTTCAGGCCTCGTGGCAGATGTCTTAATCTTCACCTTTAACTAGGGTAGCACACCTCATCATCTCCACTGCTATTCACCTCTAGTGACAGATGACTGTCACTCCTCCTCTGTGGAGTCTGCCACCAAGGAGACCCCATCAGAACATTTCAGTAAGACATTTCTTACATCTGACCGTAGCTTTTTCATGTGTAAGGTTGACGTCACAAAGTAGCCACAGACACCCTAAGACCTCACTCCCTGCGTTTACAGGCACAGTCTCGAGCTGTGCTAGGCACCATCAGTGCCTTGGGCCTTCATGTAGACATTAGGATTTAAAATCGTGCCTCAGATCTCCATTTCTATTCTCACTGTCCTATATCATATACCGTGTCCAGCTTCTCCCACTGGAGGCTGTTTCATTCATTGCTCCATCTCTAGGGCGTCAGTAACGTGTTGCAGATGGTTGGGGACTGAGAGAACTAGTACACTGCGCAAGACGTTTTCACTTTCCTCTTCAGGTTCATCTCGAACAAGTACCTGGTGAAACGCCAGAGCAGAGACTATGATGTGGAGTGGGGCTATGCCTTTGATGTGCATCTGAACGCTTTCTATCCACTCCTCGTCATTCTGCATTTTATCCAGCTCTTCTTCATCAACCGTAAGTGCTCGTTTCTCATATCGTCAGAGTTCTTACAGTGTGCTGACACTCACTGTATGCTTTCTTTTCCTGGCAGATGTTATTCTCACAGATACATTTATTGGCTATTTAGTTGGAAATACCTTATGGTTGATTGCTGTTGGCTATTATATCTATGTGACCTTCCTGGGATACAGTGGTAAGTTTTGGTGGTTTGAGAACAGAACGGAGAAGGGCAGAGACATTGAGGTGTTATGGTTCAATCATTACTCAAGTGTTTTTACCTTTTAGCTTGCCCCCTGTCCAAAAGTAGAGTGGAACAGGTGTGTGTGACATTTGGAGCCATGCTAACTCATTTTTGCTGAGTTACAGGTAGAAGCCCCTGATTCCCTGCCTTATTGTCCACACAATATTCAGGCCCCATATTATTAACCATGGGGTGGAGAGGAAACGGCATGGGCTCATGGTTATGGGCACTAAGTAGTTACAAACATTCTTAGGGATGATCCCAGATCAGGCCCAGAGTCTGCTGATCCCAGGCCATATTTGCAAAGTTACTGCTAAATCTTCTAGGTTATGTTTCCTAATATGAATGAAGTTTAGTCTTAGGCTATTCATTTAAGAGATGATCTCAAACCAGGGCTCTAACTCAGTAGAAAACCTGCCTGCTATGTGCAAGGTCCTGTGTTCAGCGCCCCCAAATCCCTATTGCTAGTCTAGAGATCTTCAGATCTCAGAGAATTTTCAGCTCTTTGGATGACTGTCGTCCTCCCCCGATGTGACCAGTTTCCCAGGGATCACTTAACCGTCCATTTGCCTGGTTTGGAGTATTAGTTTTTCTAGTGAATTTTCACCTAGCTTGAAAGTATTATAACCCATGGCACCAAAGTGCTGGTTCTTAGTGGACTTTTGGGTATTCAGCATCAGAACTGTTGAGTGAGAAAGATGCGTTGGGCACAGAAACAGAAAGCAAGAAGCTTAAGTGTTTACAGTATACTGCCTTAGTTCTTCCCAAAGGCTGGGCTGGCTATTAGTTGATCATACCTCAAACTGAGCTGTTGTTGCTTTTTGCAGTGGAAACACTCAGATGGCTAAAAGTGATTTTGTCCCACCTGCTATCATTCTGTATGTATGAAAACATATAGTGATCGCATGAGACAGCTCCATTACCATGCATGCTGATATATGACTATGGAGTCCTGGGGCCTTTGTCTAGGTAGGAGTGTTTATCCCCCGGTTCAGGTTGCCTAATGAGATGTAGCTATAGGTCTGCAAGCATGGTCCTATGCAAGTGTGCCCCTTCTTTGGTCCAGTGTGTTGAAAAGAGTGTACATCTGTCAGCCATGGCCCTGCTTCTTTTCCAGCACTGCCATTTTTGAAAAATACAGTGATCCTGCTCTATCCATTCGCACCTCTCATTGTGCTGTACGGGCTGTCGCTGGCACTGGGATGGAACTTCACCCACACGTTGTGTTCTTTCTACAAGTACAGAGTGAAGTGAGCGTGATAAACTCTGGTGTTGGGAAGGGATGAGTTCTTGTAAATCTGTAAATAACTTCAAGGTGTAAAGTTTTACAAATTCAAGGTGATATTAACACTTGTCTAGACCATTCCTTAAAACTAATTAAATGTACATTTCTAATAAATATTTAAACTAAAGCTGTAATTGTTTAATTATTTTCACTTGAAGCTATATGTAAAATATCAAGGGTACAGTAAGTGGTAGATCACACAGACCATCTTTGTTGGCAAAATGTACAGTCTGTCCCATTTACACAGTCACCTTCGAAAACTTCAGCAAGCAGTATGGCTCACACAGGAGCACAGTCCCCAGAGGGACTCTGACTTGAGAACTGCCTGTGAATGCCTGAAGAGATGACAGCCACTGTCTTACCAGGGTGGCATCCTTGTCTTTTAAAAAGATTCAAGAGGAACTGGTAACTATCTGAAAAACAGATTAAGTAAATACCAGGTGTAGTAATAGTGCTACAAAAATTCTGTCCACTCATTGGTTTAAGCCATTTTTATTAGAAGGAATCTTAATTCAACATAGCTTTTCAAACTTCTTTATTTGAAATACACATGGACAGTTGTAGCACAGAGACAGTTATGAAAGGCACAGTCAACAGGACATTATTAGGTTTCAATTATAGCAGCAAACTTGAAAATAAATAATCTGCCTTTAAAAATTCAACAGGTACCTCAAATATTACTGCAGTTATTAATTGTTCAACCCATGAAGACATTGTGAGCAATGTATGTGCAGAGAAAAGAGAACCTGGTACATCCTAGCAAAGAGGCTCCTTGGGCTGCTCCAAGACTGTCCCCCAACACAAAGACGGACCATGTGGAAGAAGTGCTCCAACTGAGCCATCCTTGACTCCATTGGGGGAAACAGGTGTGAGGCTTAGTGGACTCAGACAGCACTGTCCCAGCAGCTCTTTGTAAGGCTCTAGAGAATGCTCTTTAGGTGGTCTTACACAGCTGGAGCATTTCCAATAAAGAATGGAATGCTACGAAAGCTAAAGGACCCCATTCTTGTTATTCTGGGACTAATTGCTAACTCAGAGGCAGAGCAGCTGTAGGAAGCAGCCTCCTAAGTATCACAAGTATTTAGCTGTCCCCACAACAAGCCTGTGTTCAGAGCAGCAGGAGCCCCACTGGGGACCAGGGTTCACACGGCATACGCAGGTCACCTGCTGCCTGTCTGCTTTCACACTTGCAGTTTTAGGTAATGCAGAAACTGGAAAAGGGAGCGTTTCAGAAACAGGTCCATTTAGCTAGTGATAGAATACAGGGGCACGGGTAACAAAATCCTTGGTGTGTTTTTGTTGGTGGTTTTATTCTTTTTGTAAAAGGCTGTGGTCATTTTTGTAGCACTGTATGTTCACATGCATTAAATTTAGCATATTAATTAGCATAGCATACATGTTAATATTAATCATGTAAGTCCTCACAACTATCAGAGTTTAAGTTTCACAAGCTGTAAAAGTTGCTACATAGCTCGGGGATGCCCTTTTCTAGAAGTCTTGAACTGGGGCTTGATCCCTTACCATGTGAAGATGAGGACAGTGTTAACCTCTGGGTTCCTTTCCTTCAGTTCTGTTTATTTCCATCAAGGCTATGGCAGCATGGTTAATAATAATCATAATGAGCATGGAGGAGTGAACCAAGATAAGAAACTTCATTAGCAGTTAATGGCTTGGAAGTGCAGGTATTTTAGGGAACAAATACAAAACCTTGGTCGGAACATACAGGGTTTGAGCCATGAGCTACTCAGCTGCGTGATTTTTTTTTTTTTTTTTTTTAAATTACACCTGTCATTGCAGCCTGTGGCCCAGGATAGCAATGAATGGCACAATACAAGACTGTAAACTTACTCAAAGCTTTTTAACAGTGTCCTTGTTTTTGTAACTTGACCATGTGGTTCTTGAGCATGGACTCTGCACTGTCAGAAGGTTAGACACACCAGCAAGTTGACATGAAGGTGGGAATTTTTCTTCTCATCAATCTGGTCTAAAATACCATTCATCATTCTTTCCTGTACTTCTGTCAGGCCTTTAAGTCAGTATAATTTAGGAGCATCTAAGAGAAAAAGATGCCTTCAGCCCACACCTACAACCTCATCCTGGCAGTTTTACAGAAAACTAATGCAAGTCTGACTTGTAGTGGAGACATGGGTCCTGGCACTAAGCATCCTAGCAGAGACCAGGGAACAGGACTTGCTAGGAATGAGATTATTCTTAGGTCAAAAACCATCAGTCAGCTGGGCATGGTGATGCACATCAGCACTTGAGAGGCAGAACTGGGAGAACCAGCCTGGGGTGCAAGGTGAGTCTTAAAAACTAGTCAACTGCAGGCAATCACATATGAAGATTTCTCAGGACAGAGTCTGTTGCTTTTTAAAAAACACCACAAACCTAGCCACATATAGCACTGCCTGTTTATTACCCACTGCTGCACATCAGAAGTCTAGGTAGGGCCCATTTACAAAGCTGCAGTGAAGGTATTTACCAAGCTAGCTGCTCATCCAAGAATCTCCATGTCCAAGCCTGGGTAAGTGGCTGGGTCAAACTGTCTTATGGCAAAAGATCTTACAGCTCCCACTTGGTGGGTAACAAAGCCTCTGACTCCTTAAGGCAGGCCATCTGCAGTCACTTGGGGGGCCCCTTCCACTTAGACCAGCGATACCGTTCAGAATTCTGCTGCTGCTGCTGTCTCTCACTTCTACCAGCCTGACATGGCTCTTGAGTTTGGGCCAGTCACCCACAGATAATCTCCGTTCTATTAAGTAACAGGACATGACATGGTCACAGTTCTCGATATACTCAGAAGGGGAGGAATATTGTACAAGGTCATGGGAGAGGTCGTTCTTAGAATCATACATGTGACAGATATACACTTACTAACTGGAACAACCTTTGCCAACAATAATTCTTTCCACATAAGCAAACTGTTCCTTGAATGACAGCAATATTGAGAACTGTAATTCTCGTCATTATGAAAGTCTTAAAAGAAGTCTAGTCTCCCAACTTTCATGACAGCTTTTGAAATAAGCACACCTAATCTTTTACATGTAACCAATGATTTCAAGAACCTTTGTTCAAACACACTCTTATGGACATAACACATGTCTAACCTACAAGCTAAATCATCCACCTGCATTCACTTTCATGCTTTTCAAATGTACCTCTTGAGGATACTGAAACAATGCATGCTGGGAAGAAGGATGGCACTAACATGTAGCCGGGCAGTCTTGGCCGTCCCACCAAAATCTATAGCTTCACCCACTAACGGATCCATAGGTCTGTTTTTAACCACAGCAGCAGGATGCATCACTCCTCCTTTCTAGAATGCTCATGTTTACATGGCCAGCAGAACCTCCCACCGTGATGCTAGTACCCCATATTTCTAGGATCCAATATGGTGGCTGCTGGCCATGTGGCCACTGAGCACTCTGAAGGTTGCCAACTCAACTTTTCATTTCAACAGGTGTGTTTTGTAGCTTCTGTAGAGGCCAGCACTGCTCTAGATCTCAGCTATCTGAAATACACACTGATGCCAACCACGACCTATTTCACAGATAAATTAGTACTACATTTGGCACTTTTCCCAGTCACTATGTGAGTGAAAGTCAGTTGGTGGCCTCCAAGGGATAATGCAGATGGACACCTTGCAGTTCTAAGCACTCTGTCTTCACCTCCTCTAGTCTTCATCCTCACCAACCTCCACAGCTCCCACAAAACCTTGCTTGGGGTAAACACATCTGTTTCCAATAGTCTAGTGCTGAACTGGGTACAAAGGAGGGAGCAACTAACACTGAGGGAACAGAAGAGCTTCTGATGTAGTGGAAGACAGGAGAGCTGGCCTCCAGAGCTTGGAGTGTGTTGGAGAATACACACACCATACACAACGAAGACTAGACACAGTGTGTGTGTGCCCGTGCATGGCAAGATAGCAGGCAAACATCGATAGGAGAGAGATGTGAGCAACCTGGCTAGTTAATTGGCTCATCCAAATGCTCCAAGAGCCTGCCAAGGCTCAGGCATGTTCCAGGCACTGGGAACAAGCTCACGGGGAAAAGGGAGGGATTCCTTGAATGAAGGAAAGGACTTGGCTAAAAGAGTCCCTAGAGGCAAGACAGATGGGTAGACCCCAGCCAATGGATATGCTCAAAGACCCACACAGGAGACATTCAGATGGATAGCTGGAGTTTCAAAGTTTGGCCTTCCTGAACTCACAGCCACCACCGAGAAAGCAGAGACCTAAGGGGGCCCCTGCACCCATCTGCCTGGTTTCACAGTCTGTTACCCTGTTGCTGCACACTTGAGTGTGGGAGGACAGTGCTTACATTTTCTAAGGATTTGTTTGTGGGCACAGGGCATAGGAAATCAGAGAAGAAATCTAAAAGTTGGAGGAAATGAGAGGGGAAAACTTACAAAACACCAAGAGAAGCTTCAGCTGGGCTTTGCCATGCACAGTAGTGTTTATCTACATTTTCTCAGTCAGAACATACAAAATGGCTGCTGCTTAGTACTGTGTGTTCCATACACTGGGCAACTAAGAAAGCTCCAGGATGAGGCCACCAGCTGGGACCTCCCACAGCCCTAGGCCTCCTCCACCACACCTGCTGGACATGCGCAGCTCCTGGAGAGCCAGAGAAGACTGGCAACTGCTGCCCCGCCTTCCTGACTGTAAGAGTAAAGCACTTTTGCCAACTAGTGTTAACTTGGTACTGCGAGATGAGGATGCATACACACTCTGTGGACACAGCATTCACCTCCACGTTCATAACACAGCAGAGCAAATCATGCTATAGAAACAGAAGCGCTATGGTTGTCTTTCACCAGAGCCCCTCACCCAATATAACTCACCCAACAGCATTACCCAGAAAACATTATCTGAACTCCAAAACCTACCACAGGTCTATCAAAGGACCAACCAGGGAGAAAAAGAAACAGTGTGTCTAACTACTGATTAAAGACAGAGCAAAAGGGAAAGGAGACTTATCACCCACATGGAGGGAACTATGAACGGGTGAAGGAGTCTGTGGAGACGTGACAGGGGTCTCCCACCTGGACACTGACAATCACACTGGTTTTCCATGGCTACACACCATACACAGTACAGTAATATAACCCCCGAGAGGACATTGGTCTTTTAAAATCTTGATTTTTTAGGAATGACAGATGCCTCTGAAAATATTTTGTTCAGAATTGCTGTGATTATAAAAGTACTTCAAGTTAAGAAACCCATCTAGAACCAATCTGGAATGGCAGTGCACTGGAAAAAATGGCGTTGATCTATAATGTCTGCATCTCCAAATAAAAATATAGAAAGAACTTAAAAAAAGCTGGGGAATCGCTTCTTCAAAAAAAGGTGTTGATTCAAAACTTTACTGCACAAAAATATGTACTTCTTAAGTGCTTCTAATAAATTAACTTCATAACATCTTCATGTGTATTTATATATTTATATTTATATATATAATATCCCTGATCGTCTATAAAAGAGGGTCTATAATAGTAAAATAAGTGGACTTCAAAAGTACCCCCTTCACAAAATGTAGTTACCATCAGTTTTCTCAAATGTTAAGGAATGTAACAATATGTACAACTCTTGTGTATTAGTATAATACCAAAATAGTCTCGGTCGTGTTAACAGGCTGTCAGGATTGCAAAACGTCTGTGTCAAGTTCAAACTGGAGGACAGCCTAGCTTCAAATGAATGCAGTTATCCGTGGGAAGAGTCCCTGTCCAAGTGGAGATGACAATCATCTTATCTACAGTAGGCTTCACGAGAGGTAGTGTTCAAGTCCAAACAGAAGAGGACGCGCTAATTATCTTTAATCAAGAGTCATAAGAAAGGACATGTTGGTTTCTAAGCAGGTCAACTGGTGACTTTTTTAATATGAATCTGAAATACAAAAGAATATAAGATTTGATAAAGCAGTTAATTCACAACTTCAAGAAGTCTTCATTTGCAAAATCAAAAACGAAGCAGCAAGGCAGCTTTGGTGGCTGAATGCGCTTTTACCTCATTAAGAATGGCCCAGACAGCGGAGTTCTGAATAACCGAAAGTCGAAAGGCTGAGATAGGGTTTAGACCAGGATCCACGATTCCCTCTGCAACACCAGACTCAAATTTTCCTTCAAGACAGAAAATATTTTTGTTGTTTAAGAACTGTTGGAGAGCAAGGCAGTGGTGGCGCATGCCTTTAATCCCAGCACTTGGGAGGCAGAGGCAGGTGGATTTCTGAGTTCGAGGCCAGCTTGGTGTACAGAGTGAGTTCCAGGACAGGCACGGCTACACAGAGAAACCCTGCCTCGAAAAAACAAAAAACAAAAAACAAAAAACAAAAAACAAAAAACAAAAAAAAGAACTGTTGGAGAGTCATGCATAAAGTGCCACCAAAGTCAAAGTATTTTTGGTAGACAGGAAACCTATGCGCTTTCTTTAACCTGGTTTACTCAGCTTTCAAATTTCCCTGATCTGATGTACTTTTAAAGACCTTAGACGCAGCTTGTCTAAAGCAGGAGCACACTTCTGCCCACTGTAAACGCAAAGCATGGTGAAGAAATGTTTGTTTTGACATCAACAGTATAAAACCTACAGGATGTCCGCAAATTGGCCCTCTACTCAAACCTAATCAAAATCCATTTTCTAACAGCGCTCAGCCTGCCTGCCTGGAAGCTCAGCTAGTCATAAAGAGCCTTGCCATTTCAGACATCAGGGGTCAGCCTCGGGCAGGGGTTCTATCCATGTGTATCTTTCCAATGCTCTATTGAGAAAAATTTAGATGTGTTGCCTGCTCCGTACAATTCCCCATACACCACTCTGTTAAAAATGAGAAGCTAATTCATCTGACAGGTTATTGCTATCCAGAGTATATACTAAGAACAACAACAAAAATCACCAAAAATCAAATAATTCAATTAATGACAGGCAAATTGAACAAAGTAAGTACAATTGGCCAATAAATATATAGAAAAATATCAAACTCAGTATTCTTTAGACACTAGGAAAACATAAATACTCCAATGGGCTCGAGAGATGGCTCAATGGATAAAAGCACTTTTTGCTCTTGCAAAGTGCCTGGGTTCCATTCCCAAAACTCACACGGTAGATCACAACCATCCATAATTCCACTCCCAGGGGTTTTGATGCCCTCTTCTGACTTCCACAGGCACCAGGGACACACATAGTTCAGATACACACATGAAAGCAAACACTCAGATACATACAAAATGAAACAAATCTTTAAAAGAAAAATGTTGCACAACACTTGAGAGTTTATCTTGCCCCTCATCAAGAAAATGATCAATTCTGGGCAGGCTGCTGTGGAGAAGGGAGTGATATACGGGAGAATCTAAGTCGGTGAGACTATGTAAGCAGATATCTCTATATAAGAGAAGAATTACTCTATAAGCCTCCTGGGTACATAACCGAAGGAATCTACACCTACAACATAAATGCCCAAAGACAAAATTTAAGTTATTCTTTCACATACAGGATCTAGATTTAAAATAAGACAAAAATATCCAAAGGGCTCCCTTTGGAGCAGTGGGAAAGCAGAGAGGCAGTAATGGAGGGTTGGTATAATCGAGGTAGATTAGAGGCACACCTAAATATATCAAAATGAAACCTGCTATTTGGGCCAGGGAGGTGACTGAGGATGAAGGCACTTGTCACTGAGCCCAGTAAAAGTCCAATCATTGAAACTCACTTTTGCAAATTTCCCTCTGATCTCCACACATACTCTGGTGCATGTGTGTGCACACACACACACAAAAATGTAATTAAAATCCAGAGACTCATTATTTTCTACAAGGAATACACACTACAGAAAAAAGGCAAGCAGAAAAGGTCTGCTATGGGGAGAAGCATGACCTTCCACAGACAGCAATGTCCCAGAGCCATCTTTTCTTGCTCTAAAAGTAATGTCCTCCTTAAAAGTTCTCCAAGCTAGTGGTTAGTCAACTTTTCAATGAGGGCATTCTTTGTAGGCCACAAGGACAAGCACGAATGCTAGAAAAAGGATATCTGCCTCATTTCTATAGATGAAACTCAATATATGTTAACGAGTATGCTCTGGAACATGACTCCTTACTCTTGAACAACATTCCACTTAAATAAGAGGTCCAGAGTTAGTTTTCCCTGTTATCAGAACTAACTGCAAACATCTGTCACTGCTGACCTGCGAGTGATTGATGTTTTCTCAACTCTATCTTTGAGACATCCCCTCACCCAGCCCAGGTACCACCAAACACCAGTACCAGTCCACACACACATTTTTTTTAAAATCACATGTGTACTCTGTGTGGAGTGTGCATACCGCACCCTGTGTGTACATGTGTGGGGTGTGCATACCACAGTGTGTGTGCATGTGTGAGTGTGCATAACAGCCTGTGTGTACATGTGTGGGTATGCATACCACAGCATGTGTGTACACGTGTGAGTGTGCGTAACAGCCTGTATGTACATGTGTGAGTATGCATAACAGCCTGTGTGCACATGTGTGGGTGTTCATACCACAGCATGTGTATAGATGTCACAGATTTCAGCAGTTGGTTCTCTCCTTCCACCATGTGGGCCCAGAGGACTGAGCACAGGGCTGCAGGTCTGGATGGTAAGTGTCCTCACCCACTGTGCCATGTCTAGAGCCACAGACACATGACTGCAGTGGAATATACTCTCAGTTGGAAGTTATTTACATATTTTTGATATTCACTTTCTGCCTGATTACATTGTGGATGAATCACTGCTGGTTAGAGCAAAGAGCCTGGCCTGCAGTTAAAATGGATTCTGAACGCAGTATTCTTTAGCTGCACTGAAGCACCTCCAAGTCTTTGCTGCCACTAGATGTCCGGCTTGGAGAAGGTGTCCTCTCTCCCTCTCTGTACATGTCAGCTGTGTTCTTTTTGTTGTTGTGTTGTTTTGTTTTGTATTTTCGAGACAGGGTTTCTCTGTGTAGCCCTGGCTGTCCTCGAACTCAGAAATCCGCCTGCCTCTGCCTCCCAAGTGCTGGGATTAAAGGCGTGCGCCACCACCGCCCAGAGTGATCTGTGTTCCAAAAAGTGCTTGATTATATTATTTGTAGTTTATTTTTCTAAGGAAACGAGGTTAGATGTGATATTAGCTTAAAAGAGTCCCAAGTTCCACAGCTGGCTTTGGCTGTGACTCTTTCTCAGCCAATCATCTACAACGACTTTCTGGGCCTGTAACACCTACTTCCAAAGTCCAGGATCCACTATGGGTCTCTCTTCAAACAGCTCTTTTCTTTTTCTTTTTTCTTCCTTCCTTTTTCTCTCACAGAGTTCAGCCCAATAGGTAATGATCGGAGGAGAAATAGAGGGGCAAGTGCCAGCGTGGCTACTAGCCGCATACAGTACTTAGCACTAGTGCCTTCAGGGGCAATCATTAAAACTCAAGAGGCAAGCTAAGCATGCCAAAGGCATTCACTCCTGCCCATCACATTAACCTTTTGAGCACACGTGCCATAACCCTAAACTGAGCATGCGTAGAGTATACTATACTGCGCAAGCTCACGAAAGCCAACTCCGTACCGGATAAATGGTGACTCACTAAATAGAATCCCCAACACACTTCCTTTATTATAAAAGAACACTGCTTTGGGAAGCCCACGACTGCCACCTTGCTTGCTGCAGGCCTTAGATCTGTCTCCATTCTCTTCTGTCTCAGGGTTGCACTCAGCAAGAGGTGAAGCTACTGCATTTGGTCACAATTAAAATTCCATACTATGGGCAACGGAGGGGACTTCAAAGGACCTGTGGCTCCCCTTCCACACACTGGCCAGCGGTCCTTTCCCAGGTTCTCTGTTTCTCTACCAAAGGTTCTTTCTTCTTTAACCCACTGAAATAAATCTGTTTCTTTTCTACAACCATAGCACTTTCCATACCTACCCCCAAATACACCCAGCAGGGGGCGCAATAATTGCCTGCACGTTGGCTGCTTGCTTGTTTTCTTTCAGCCATGCTTTGTAGCTTAGAAACTCAGTTCAATTCAATTCTAGCCCCCTACAGGTTATTTAGGACCCATTCTCTTTCCCTGGCTTTCCCCATTAAACATTTAGCTGAACCCTGATTCCATTTACCATCCCTAAGACCCTCCAAGGCTCTCGAGGTGCCAATGTCAGGCAGCCAGCACCCCTACAAAGACAGCACACCCCCAGCGAGGCTCAGAAACCCAGGCAGACCAGCATGTTGATGCTAGATAAGGACATGAGAGCAGTGAAGACCATCCAGAAAGAGGTGGACAGAAAGAAGCAGCAAAGGAAAACTCCATGTCACTGAGATACAGCCATGGCACAGGTAACAGAGAAAACCAACCAGACAGGGAACCTCCCCCACGAACCCCCATTCCCCACCCACCTATCCCCCGACCCCGGGGATGCAAAACTCTGTCAAGACCAGAAACCCAATCTGACCAAGAGAACGTGACAGCTGGGCATGCTGCTGACAGTAACTGTCAAGCTTAACGCTTGACAAGGACTTGAAATAACTTTAGGGCTCAGTCCAGGCAAGGGCTGTGTTATTAAGTAGATATTACCTATTCTGAAATAGCCATCTTCTAATCGTTTTTCTTTGGTTTCTTTGCTGATTTCCAAACTGTCGCTCTAAAATAAAGCAAAGGCAGCAACTGTATAAGTAATTAATTCTGTTTAAATCAAATCTAACTTGTCTGTGAGAGTGGCGTTTGTGGCAAAGCTATGAAGAAAAATGACATCTCAGTGAAGAACTCTGAAAGTCTGTCGGTAGAAGTTACTTCAGCCATGAAGAAAGAAAATAAGACTGTTCAGAAGATCTAAGCCTTCCTTACAGAGCGGTGAATTAACTGTAGTACCGTGGGACTCAAAAGACGCAGTAAACTGTGTGCTAAAATATGAAACCCTTTCCTAATACAAACAACCATACTATTTTCCAGTAGAAAGCAGAATGAAGACTACAGATAAAACAATATCAGATATCCAACATTTTAAAAACAATATAGCCAGCCACCATTAAAGTCCTGTACATGAGAGTTTTTGTTCATCTAATAAGAATAACCTCTAAGTATCCATTGTGACAACTGGCTTTAACTGGCACTACTAGAGATCACCTGGGAAGAAAGCCTCAGTGAGGGGCTGTCTTCATTGGGTTGGCCATATCTGTAGAAAGTGATCTTAATTAGGAAGACCTAGCCCACTGGGGGCAGAAGCATCCCCTACTCCCTTAAGTAGTTCCAGAACCATGTGTAAGAGTGAAGAAACTGAGCTGAGCACAAGCATGCATGTGCTCATTTCCCTCTGCTCGAGTGTGGAAATGATGTAACTTGATATTTAAAGTTCCTGCCCTGACCTCCCCACAATGATGACTAGAACCTGGAGTTGTATGATAAAATAAGCCTCTTTTTTTTCTCTCTCTCACTCTCTTTTTAAACACTTTCTATTTATTTATTTATTTATTTATTTATTTATTTATTTATTTATTTAATGTATGTAAGTACACTATAGTTGTCTTCAGACACACCAGAAGAGGGCGTCAGATCCCATTACGGATGGTTGTGAGCCACCATGTGGTTGTGGGAATTGAACTCAGGACCTCTGGAAGAGCAGTCAGTGCTCTTAACTGCTGAACCATCTCTCCAGCCCAGCCTCTTTCTCTTAAATTGCTTTGTGTCGGGGCATTTTATCCCAACAACAGAAATGAAACCTAGACCCTCAGATGCAGCAGCAGCCATACCTTAAGAGGCAGGACCTCCACGGTTGTGTTCTGCAGGATGTCTCCTGGGTGCTCTTGATTGCCGCTGTGGAACAAATAACTGAAAATACACACCAAAGAATGAACACCACGAGCCAGACCTGAGTGTAAAAGACCCAAGAGCACAGCCTCACCCCAGAGTGAGCTCTTGGAAGGTTTCTGAAGGCACAGTCTGACCATACCAGAACCTGCAACCACCCAGCTGACTCCAAAGCGCTGGAGGAACCAAGACTGAAGGGTGCAGTCGCAGGCTCTGTGTATCCCCATCAGAAGTCATCATGCTTGCTGCTAAACACTCAGCAGACACAGAACTGCCCACAGGCTGACTGCTTCCAACAGCTTCCTCTTCACCACAGAGCAGTTCCTTGAGTCACAGAGTTTTCTCGAGGACAGTCATGGGCCATGCCATATTCAAAGCCTACCTTCAGGGTTATGAGTTTGGAGCAGTGGTAAAGCACATGGCCAGCATGTACAAAGCCCTGGGTTCAATCCCCAGCTAGAACATACAAAGTATGCCTCACAGTAGCTAGACATAGTCCCAACCCCAAGGAGACAGACCTCTGTGAGTTGGAGGCTAGCCTGGTCTATATTGTCAGTTCCAGGCTAGCCAGGACTATACAGTTATACAGTAAGACCCTGCCTCAACAAACAAACAAATAAATAAATAATTATACACCATTAATGCTGAGTGGGATCTATAGCTGTGTGACCAGTCTGATAGTCAAAAATCAATGTTAGCCATCACACTAACCAGCTAAAGAAAAAACACAGAATCACATCAACTGACCAAGAAAGTGCATCTGGCAAAATTCAAAATTGGGACTTTTAAGATGACTCAGTTGGTAACCATCTTTGTTACTCAAGCACAGGGATCTGAGTTTGATTCCCCAAAGCCAGCCTTGTCACACCAGTGAGTTCTAGGAAAAAGTGAGAGATCCCGCCTTTAAGAAAAAAAAAAAGGTGGAGCTTGAGCAAGAAGATGCCTGAGGCGCATCTCTGGCCTCCGTGTGCAGACACAAAATAAAAATGGCAAGTCACACCAAAATCCCAGCCCGCTGATGGAGTCTGTCTGTGAGGTAGCTAGATGCCAACTACAGCCTACAAAGTCAGTGGGCATTCCTGTGTACATGTCTAGGTGTGAACTCCAGTATAATAAGTCTGCCGCTTGACATAAATGGAGGAGAGCTGAAGGGACTCTGGATATCTGGATATCACATTTAAAAAAAAAAAAAGAAGAAGAAGAAAATAGTCCCAAATTTTATAAAATGGGTGCAAGTCCCACAAAACCTAAAAGGGTTGCAAACGCCTGTGGGGTGCTGAAAATGACCTGCACTGGCAGAAATGCTGACTAGGAACATCAACCAATTTAACCAGTTGCTGGTCTAATAACCTGCTCTTCCTGTGTGCGGAGATAGTCTAAGAAAGAGACAAGAAAATTATGAGATTTCAGGTAGACATCTAAATGAGAGTAACAAAAGTTACAGATTAAGTTCTGGTCCAGAAATAACAGAACCTACCAAATAGAAGGCCAGCAGGATAGCTCAGCAGATTGACACTTGGTACCAAGTCTGAAGGGCGAGGTTCAGGCTTCAGCTCCCAGAAGGTAGAGGGAGAAAACCCATTCCTACATGCTCTCTGGCCTCCATACACACAATGTAGTACTTTACAAAATGTATTCAGAACATTAGAATAGATGGCATGCCCGAAGAGACATGCATTTCTGGTATTCAGCGGTGTGACATTAACTTATAACCAAATGGTTTGCCACCTGCCATCTCCTCAATCTCCTACGTGCAGAGCCCATGGTATCAGGAACAACATTATAAGCAAGTCTAGATTCTAGAAAAAATGTACCCCATGGTCACTGACCTCTCCACATTAACCGGTTTGTCGAATTTAAACAAGATGTAGTCCCCAGCTGTGGGAGTGATGGCCCAAAAGAAGTCTTCCCCCATGTAGGTCTTCTCCAGCGTGTGCCCTTGATACACCTTCAGGGAGGTGGAGACCTCTGCAGGCGGGTTCACATGGATCTTGAGAAGCAATGGTTTCATGTAATCTTTATCCTAGGAGGACACACGTGGGCCATGATGTAACATGTAGCTCGTCTGCACACTAAACAGCAACCTGTACAGCTAGGAAAAACTACATGAAATCACTAACCGTGAGTTTCTGAATTTTCCCTGACAGGGACGAGTGTAGACCCACGTGCTGGAAGAGGGAGGGTCGGAAGCGGATTCGTAGGTTTGCCTTCTGTCTGTCGCAGTGTTTCTAGACATTTAAAAAAAAAAAAAAATCTGATTTTACTATTCAATGATAAGGAGCAAAGCAGACGCTGAGAGTCCTGCCAGCTGGCATACTGACGTCACCACTAGTCAGTCCTTACTCTCAGGGGTACTGGGGTCTGACACTGTGCCAGAGGAATCAGACAAAGACCACAGACAGCACTGGAAGAAAGTACATCCTCCACAAGCCCGGTCTGACAACCGTCTACAGTCAATGACAACAGGACAACAAAGTTTCAAGACCCACCAGTGTTTCTCCACCATGCAACAGGGAACCACCACGTAGAAACAGGCTCTGCTCTGAGGGGTCTTAAGTTTTATTGCATTATGATGAAAAAAAGATACATGATTTCAATCTATCTGAATTGGTTAACATTTAAAAACATATTTTAAGTAAGTACAATTACATCACAATCTTGTTTCCCTTTTGTACCCCAACTTCTCTCAGAGACCTCCCTTCAAATACCTACAATACCTTTCTTTTTTTAAGTTTTATTGCATTATAATGAGAAAAGTTACATGATTTCAATTTATCTGAATTTGTTAACATTTAAAAACACTTTTAAGTAAATAGAACTAAATCACATTCTTGTTTCCCTTTTGTACCCCAACTCCTTCCAGAGACCCCCTTTCAATACCTACAATATCTTTTTTGTCATATTCTTTAAAATTTATGAAATATAACAATAAAAATTAGTATTGTAAAAGTTGTTTGATATAAAACAACAATCAATTAACAATCTTAATGGAGATGCTTGTCTATGGCAATACTGAAAATACATATGTTTTTCTCAGTATATGTATTAACTGTATATTTCAAAATAATACATCACTACTAATATTTTCTTAAATTAACATAAATATATAAAGTGTTTTTGTTTGTTTGTTTTGTATTTAGTAGAGCTTAAAATCTTGGCTCTTACTGTGGTAATTTGATATAAGAGTTACAAACGACAAGCTAAGCATTCAGTCTCATTCTTTGTTGTTCTCTTACAAACCCCCTCTCAATTTAATTGTCTACATTTCTTTTGGGTATA
>JADRCD010160806.1:0-10622 GCA_019843815.1 Montemys delectorum
AGGAGTGGAGATGGGAGGAGTGAGCCTAGCTAGACCAGGAGCTGCAGGTTCAGAGACAGACCCTATCTGAAAAATTGAGAAGCAACTGAAGGGGACACATGACTCCAACCTCTGATCTTCCTACACAAGTACATGCACCCAAATGCACATGTGCCCTAAACACAGTCACCATGATACATACATATAGATACACACACAAAAATATCTTGGGCACACCTTTAATCCCAGCACTCAGGAGGCAGAGGCAGGCATATCTGTGTGCGTTCGAGGCCAGCCTGGTCTACAAAAGAAATCCAGGACAGCCAGAGAAATCTTGTTTGGAAAACCAAAAACATATATACATACACACACACATATACATAAAATGGTGTGTTTATGTATAGTATATATAATATATAAAGCATATTTACATATACTATACTATACAATTATATATAATATAAAACATGTAGCATATAATAATAAGACTCACTTGCTGACATATTAGCAGAGGCTGTCTGCTCAGGTAGCAGCTAGCCTGTTTTTTTTACCCTTTCTTTATGTTTTCCTTAGCTTTCTCTTCCCTAAGATGACTAGACAGGGCAGGGCTGTCGATGTGCGCCTGGCTTGCCTCACTCCTCACCTCCACCCATGCCCTCTCTCCTAGCTCCTGTACTCCTCCGTGGAGAACATCCAGCGTGTGGCTGCCGGAGTGCTCTGCGAGCTAGCCCAGGACAAGGAGGCTGCCGACGCCATTGACGCAGAGGGCGCCTCTGCCCCTCTCATGGAACTGCTCCACTCCCGCAATGAGGGCACTGGTGAGGGACCGTGGCTGTGGGGGTAGGAGGGGTGTGGGTGGGGTCGGGAAGCGCCAGAGGGAGGAGGCTGGGCTCTGCTCCTCCACCCTCTGACTTGGTCTTAACTTCCCTCTCTGCTCAGCGACCTACGCGGCTGCTGTCCTGTTCCGCATCTCCGAGGACAAGAACCCAGATTACCGTAAGCGAGTGTCTGTGGAGCTCACCAACTCGCTCTTCAAGCATGACCCCGCTGCCTGGGAGGCTGTGAGTATCAGACTGGACTTGAAAGCCGGGCAGTGGTAGCGCACGCCTTTCATCCCAGCACTTGGGAGGCAGAGGGAGGCAGATTTCTGAGTTCAAGGCCAGCCTGGTCTACAGAGTGAGTTCCAGGACAGCCAGAGCTATACAGAGAAACCCTGACTCGAAAAACAAAACAACAAACAAACAAACAGACTAGACTGTGCAAGTTACATAGTGCACGGGAGCAGTTCATTGCTCTCTGAGGAGTCATAGCTGACCTTAGAGAGGTGTAGCCTCCAACTCAATATTCACTTCAAGGCTGATTTTAACCTCTTAATCCCTCCTCTCTCCACTTCTCAAGTCCTGTGACTAAAAGACCTAAAGGTCTCTGTGCCTGGCTAGATTTTTGTTTTGCAATGGGGTCCTTTATAGAGAGTCATGAGCCACCCTGTGGTTGCTGGGACTTGAACTCAGGACCTCTGGAAGAGCAGTCATTACTCTTTTGTTTGTTTGTTTGTTTGTTTAGTATAGAATAGTTTATTCAGGGCATGTGGAGGGGAGCTAAGAGGGAAGTAGAGGCAGAGAAAGGCAGAGAGAAAGAGTAGGGAAGTAGAGACTTGGCCATGGCCTTGAGCATGTGGAGAGAGGGGTGAGGGAAGGGAATTGGGAAGGAGAGAGGCAAAGCAAGAGAGAAGCAAGAGAGCAAGAGAGCAAGAGAGCAATCATTACTCTTAACCTTTCTCTTGCCCAGCAGTAGAGGCCCTTTATGACATAGAGATAGCAGATCGAAGCAGGTCTAATTTTTTTTTTTGTTATTTTGTATATGGTTTTGTTTGTTTGCTTAGCTATTTTTTAGTACTGGGAGTCAGATCAGGGCCTTGTGTACATCCTACAGACACTCTACCCCTGAGCTGTGTCTAGAGTTCTGGATGGTGTTTTGAGATAGTCCTGCTATATATGTAGCCCAGGCTGACCTTGAATGTATGATGATTCTCCTGCCTTGACCACTGAATGCTAGAATTAACAGGAACTAGGGTCTCACTCTATCCTAGCTAGCTTGGACTTTGCACCAGTCCTCCTGCCTCAGCCTAAGTGCCCTGGGCTGCAGGCATGGTCCACCCACTGTTCCCAGCTACATATCTCTTTTGCCCCCATGAATATAAAGGGTTTGAGAATATGGGGTGTGCGTGTGTCTGTGTGTGTGTGTGTGTGTGTGTGTGTGTGTAATGGAATCCAGAGCCTTGGTCATGCTAGACAGGTACCCTGTCACTGGCCCACACCCATATCCAGGGTCATCTTGCTCTAATTTGCACACGGGTTCTGTGTAGCCAATCGAACCCTGTGTCTACCTTTCTTCCCACCACGCCCTCCCCACACCTGCTCTGGGCTGTGTGTGCCCAAAGCATTAGTGTCAGGACCCCTACCTGGGGCAGGGCCTGGGAACATGGGGCTTTCTTTTCTTCCCCTTGGGGCAGGGAGGAGGTCTCCCCACCCATTGGTGGAGCAGCAGGCCAGAGGTTGCTTTCCCATGCTTCTTATGTCTTTCTGTCCTTCCTTAGGCCCAGAGTATGATCCCGATCAACGAACCCTACGCAGATGGTGAGTGGGTGGAGCCCTAACCCAGGGCCTGGGGCTTTGTGGGTGAAAGTAGAAACTTACGGTAGCCAGTGTGTTCCAGTCTACAGATCCCTGCTGTAGGGGTGTAAGGAAGGAGTTGGGTCCCCAGCCATGGGCCTACTCTACGACCACGTGTATCGGCCTGCCGATAAACCTTCCTTTCTCATCCCCAGACCTGGATGCCACCTACCGCCCCATGTACTCCAGCGATGTGCCTCTGGACCCTCTGGACATGCACATGGACATGGATGGAGACTACCCCATGGACACCTATAGTGACGGCCTAAGGCCTCCCTACCCCACTGCAGACCACATGCTGGCTTAGCCGGCTCCACCTCAGTAAGGCCCCTTCCTGTCTCGTAGTCTTGCCCTCTGCCTATTGCTATGGTTCCAGTGGCTGGTTCCAGTGGCGCTTCCTTTTCTGTCTGGTCTGGTGGAGACCTTTCCATTCTGGGCTATAAACCCTGTGGGGTGGAGAAAGAGTGTGGCAAGTCTATGCTTTTTGATCTGTTGTGCTCTGGCCTGCTTTTCTTGGTTTTTGTTTGTTTGTTTTTGTTTTTGTTTTTCGAGACAGGGTTTCTCTGGGTAGCCCTGGCTGTCCTGGAACTCACTCTGTAGACCAGGCTGGCCTCCAACTCAGAAATCCGCCTGCCTCTGCCTCCCAAGTGCTGGGACTAAAGGCATGCGTCACCGCTGCCCGGCTTGATGGTGAATATTATTATTTTACTCAGTGTTTCAGGCTGGCCTCAAGTCTATGGCTTTTCCTCAGCCTTAGCGACATCACCATGCCCGATGTCACCTTTTTTTTTCTTTTATAACACTGGGGACTGAACCTAGTGCATCTTGTGAGTGCTAAGCAAGGGCTCTACCATTGAACTACATCCCTAGCCCTGGTTTTGCCTTCTGTTATATTGAGATAGTCTAGCTAAACTGTCCAGGCCAGCCTTTAACAGTCTAGAGCACAGACATGTCTTGAATTTAGGATCTTCTTGCATCAGCCCCAACAAAGTAGCTGGATTATAGGCCTGCACAGCTCGGGGCGGGGGGGTGTCTTTCTTTATATTTGCCCCTTGCTTGGCTAGGCCATGCTCCTCCAGCTACTTCTTTTTTTTTTTTTTAATATTTATTTATTTATTTTCTGTATGAGTACAGCGTTGCTGTCTTCAGACACACCAGAAGAGGGCGTCAGATTCCATTATAGATGATTGTGAGCTACCATGTGGTTGCTGGGAATTGAACTCAGGACCTCGGGAAGAGCAGTCAGTACTCTTAACCTCTGAGCCATCTCTCCAGACTCTCCACCCCTCCACCCCGACCCCCGAGCTACTTCTAAGCAAATAAGGGAAATGGCCAGTTTTTTTTCTGGATTCATAGGCAGATGTCACAAGAGCACCCTGAACTTCTGGGGGATACAGGCCTGTCAAGCACCTGACCTCTGTGTCCACATCCCCACAGGAGCTGTTTCACACCTGGAAAGCTCTGGAGAGCAGACTGTGGGATGAGACAGAAAAGTACCTGAGCCCTGGGAGCCAGCCTGGACTTCCTGCTGAACACATGCTCCAGAGAGTTCCTCCGTAGGGATTTTGGGATGGTGTCTGCTCCCGCTTTTCTGTCCTGGGCTGGGGATCCAGGCTCAGCACTTTCTCCCTGTCCTCACTATGGCTATGGCCACTAAAGCTTTAGACTCAGCCTGTGTCCCTGCACAGCAACCCTCTCTGCTGACTCCAGCTGCCTGGATCCCCCCAGGTCTTCCTTTGTTTTTCTGGGGTCAGTTTTCTCACTGAACTTCAGCATCCACTGCCCTGATCTCCTGGAATATCTAAGACACAGGTTCAAGGCCCCAACCCCTGACAAAGCTTCTTTTGAAAAGTTCAGGGACCTTCTTGGGGGTCGGGGGAGAGAGTGGAGACATTAAGTGCCCTGCCAGGACCCGCCCTTCCCTTCAGGATGCTAAATCTGCTTTGCCCCTCCCAAGGGGGGAGCTCTTGGTGAGGCTCCCTCTCACATCGCTCCACATTGGCCCATCTGATCTGCAGAAATGCTCTAGTTCACCCCTCTGGTATGTGGTGAGGGGCTTCTCTTCTCCCCCTCCTGTTTGACTCCCACCACCTCCTGCACATGGATTTGGGGTGGGGTAGGGGGGCGGACTGAAAGGGAAGTCCCCTCAGAGAGTCTTATTATCAATGCTTTATGATTTGGTTATTGGTTTTTCTTTTCTTTTTGTTTTTGTATAGACCAAAGCAAAGAAAATAAAATAACACAGAGATCCAACGGAGGCTGTTAAAAACATTATGGTGTAGGGGACGTGGGGGCGGGAGGGGGGCATAATAGGCGTGACAGAGTCTCCTGCTGTCCCTCCTTGGCTGAACCTTTCACGTCCTCAGGGTTGAAGAGGCAAGTGAAGAGAAGGGAGTGCTTGAAGAGACCGGGAAGCCACTGAATGATTTAATCCCATGTTCACACAGAACTTTAGGGGTCTAGGACGCAGGATAGGTGACCAAAAAACGTCTGCTGTAAGGACACCAGGCTGTCTTGCTTCACAGGCAAGCGCTCCCTGCTGGTTCCGGCCTCTGCTGCCCTGCTATAACGTTGGTGTGACAGGTGTCTTCTAGGCCTCAACTCTCTGTGGCCTTCGGCTTAATAATACAAGCTTCTTGTAGGCCAGAAGTAGGCCCACCCCAGCTCCTGTCCACCTCTTCCTCATGACTCCTTGCTGCCCACAAGCCAGCAGCACTAATGCTGGCCGGCACCCTTGGCACGCTTTCATGCCCTCGGCTCTTTGCTCAGGCTGTCCCCTCTGCCAGGAAAGCCTTTCCTTGCTGGCCCATGCCATCTGTCTCAGCTTTGCCCCAGGAGCACTGATCCTGGGCTAATCCTGGCACTACTGAATGCTGTTGCTGGACACAGAGGTCTTTTCGCCTAGTACATGTGAAACTTCCCCACCAGCAACGTTATGTTCTTCTTTCTGAAGTGGGCTGGTCACCATGGCTCTGGCCAACTCTGAGAACAGAAAATTCCTGTAACCTGCTTGTGTGGGGTCAGACATCTGTTTCCTATACCTGCACGGAGTCCAGGCTAGGGTCTGAGGCTCACAGAGCATCAGGGGTAACACCCTGCTTCCCTGCAGCCAACCACATTCGAGGATGAAATAGGAAAAAAACAAGGGGTTGAGGAAGAACGAAGCGGTCTGGGGTGGAGGCAGGGAGTTAGTTCAATCAAGAGATGGCTGGGCCGTCAGGAAGAGGTCATGAGAGGCAGTTGAGCGCCACAGGAGGCACCATGGAAGGGACAGGGGACTTGAGCATACAGAGACCACAAGCAAAGGGGTCATTTAATAATACTCTTCGCTGCCGGGCGGTGGTGGCGCACGCCTTTAATCCCAGCACTTGGGAGGCAGAGGCGGGTGGATTTCTGAGTTCAAGGCCAGCCTGATCTACAGAGTGAGTTCCAGGACAGCCAGGGCTACACGAAGAAACCCTGTCTCGAAAATAAAAATAAAAATAAAAAAATAATAATGATACTCTTTCCTGGGCAGTGGTGGCGCATGCCTTTAATCCCAGCACTTGGGAGGCAGAGGCAGGCGGATTTCTGAGTTCGAGGCCAGCCTGGTTTACAGAGTAAGTTCCAGGACAGCTGGGGCTAGATAGAGAAACCCTGTCTTGAAATAATAATAATAATAATAATAATAATACTCTTTATTTAACTGTGCTCCATGTTCAGGGCCTGGCTGAACGCTCAGTCTGGGTAGGTTGAAAAGAATCTGGTAAAGGGAGAGCATTGGACCCTGTGAGTGGGTGTAGGAAGCAGCAGGGGAGAGACAGCACATGAGCCTGAGGTGGTGAGAGAAGATGCTGACCAGGTATGGTGGATGCGGTTGGATTCTGCATCTGTGGCTGTGACAGGGAGGCTGGGACCTCACTGCCAGCCACTGATGCTCTCTGTCCGCTGAACCCAAGTAGAAACCACAGAGTGCACTTATGTTATCTCTTGCTGCCGAGCAGGGAGCAGAGTGATCTAGAGATGTCAAGAAAGACAGCAAGAAGTCTACCCACCCATCCACCACCACCACCACCACCACCACCCCGCCCCAGAAGAGGATGGGAGGTGGCTAACAAGGGAGAACATCAGTGTGTATACCCATAACAGGCAGCAAGGGATCAGAGAAGGTAGCAAAACCGTGGCAGGAAGATTGAAAGATAATTCTAGCCATGACGGAGATGAAGTCCTGAGCTTCCCAGCACACTGGACAAAGGAAGCACATTAATCTCTGTAGTATTAATGATGCATTTCTGTTTTTATGTAGGAGCTATCCACAACCCCGAGCAAGCCAACACTTAACTAGAACCTTGATTTTCTTATCTATAAAATAGGGCTGTGGCGTAGCACAGGGTAGAGCAGCAGTTTGGTTTGTTTGTGCCCAGGCTCTGGGGTCCCCACACTCAGGAGAAACCATGCCCAGCCCATCTGCCTAGTGTCAGGATGAAACGAGAAGATGCAGCGATTCCAGGCAGAGGGTAAATGGGGTTGGAGAGACAGCTCAGAGTACTGGCTGCTCTTTAGCAGACCGGGATTCCATTCCCAGCACTTACGTGGCAGCTCACACCTGTCTGTAACTCCAGTTCAAGGGAACTCTGGCCTCCATGAGTACCAGGCATGTCTATGATGCACAGGCATATGTTCAGACAAAATAATCACATGCTAAAAACAAACAAAAAAAAAAAACCAGCGGGTGGGAGGAAGGCAAACTTGATTCCCACAGATTTTACTTTTTTAATTCAGAAGAGATTTTTACCCACTGTTTACTGGAACTGCACATGACCAACCTTTCTATGGAGGAAGTTGAGAGCGATCCCAGCTCTGAATGGCAGCCCCTGATGAATGTCAAGGCTTTGTCAGGGACAGGAGAGATGGAAGGCATTGGGTACATCATTACCATGGCTCACCACAGAAAGGTGGCTTCCTGTGATAGCGGCAGAGGAACTGACTGGATAGCTCTAGGACAGAAAGTGACTAGAGTCAGGTGGCAGCTGTGTTGGAACAGCCATGGCCATGGAATGTGAACACTCCGCCATGAGTGTAGAGGAAGGGCTCCTCTGTCATCCACTACAGCCAACAGTCCCATAACCAAGTCAACTGCTAGAGCAGAAACACACTTATCAAAATGGTGGGTGCAGTGGCTAAATGACAAACCCAGTGCTCTCAGAAATAGTGACGGGACAGGGGCAGAATCCAACTAGACAGATTTCTACAATGAGATTGAGTGTCTTTTTACAGTATTTTATGTATGTGTGTCACAAATAGAACTCGGGGTCAGGCTTGGTGGCAGGTGCCTGTACCCACTGAGCCATCTCACCAGGATGCTCAACCTATTTTATTTTTTGAGTAGTGTGTCTCTCACGGAACCTGGAGCTATCACTTTGGCTAGACTTTCTGGCCTGTCAGGCCCAGGGGTCCTGAACTCACAGGCCTGCACCACTATGCTCTGTTTTTCACAGCTTGAACTCTGGTCATTATAGCAAGCTCTTTACTAAATGAAGTTATTACAAACAAATGTCATGGTGCAGGAGGGGTGGTGAAGAGCACTTTCCTCGCACAAACTCGGGCTTGGTTTCTAAGTAACTCCGTCTCCATGAGATGCAATGCTCTTCTGAAATCCACGAGCAACTCCACATGCGCTCATATCCCACACAACTTTTTTAAAGAAGTTATTAAGGGAGCCTTACACTGAAAATTTAAATCACATCTCATCCCAGAAACTGTACAACTTAGGCTATCAAGATGATTCAGTGGGTAAAAGTGCTCGCTGCCAAGCTGAGTTTGGCATTTGCCTGAACCCGTTTGATAAAATGCATACTGTCCTCTGACCTCCATTTGTGGGCTATGGCATGCAATACACACACACACACATCATGTAAAGTTAGTTCTTGTTTTTTTTTTTAAAGTATATAGCTTCATTTAAAAGAATGAAAAAAAACTGAGTAACTGGAAAATAATTTAGCTAGAACCCTAAATCTTCTAGTTTAACCTGAAAACATCTATTCACATAGAAATAGAATATAAAGTTAGGCTGCCCACAAGATGTGGGGACAATTAGAGAAATTCAGTTGAATTTCTAAGTTCACAAAAACTAATATATCCAGGTGTGTTGTCAGACCTCTGTAAACAGCACCCAGGAGGCCAAGGTAGGAAGATCAGGAATTGCAGAAAACATCCAATAAAATTAGTGCCAGGCAGAGGCGGCGAACGCCTCTAATCTTAGCACTCTGGAAGCAGAGGCATAGATGGGCTGACCTCTGAGTTTGAGCCCAGCCTTGTCTGCAGAGAGAGTTCCTGGACAGCCAGGGCTATGCAGAGAAACACTGTCTTGAAAAACCACATATACACAAGTAAATATTTATGTATAGATTGGGGTTGGTGGTATGTACCTATAATCTCAACTAGAACAGAAGGTAGAGGCAGGAAGATCAGTAGTTCGAGGTCACCCTTGGCTATATAACAAATTCAAAGCCAGTCTAGGTTATATGAGATTCTGGTTTCTCGGAAAGGTAGTTGGGGTAGATAACACAGATGCATGTACAAGTCAAACATATATTATTACATGAGATTTACCATGAACCATGTGTTAAGAGAAATTGATGATGGAGGCTGAGGAGCACCAGGATCTGCTATCCATCTGCAAGCCAAGACTGAGAACCCAAGTGATGTCTCTGTTCAGGTCCTGGAAGGCCTGGGCACCAGGAGAGCCTGGCTTGAAAGTGCCAGTCTGGGGCCAGGAGGAGAGGAACCGAATTGTCCTAGCTCAAACAATGAAGAGAAAAAGGACAAATTCCCTCCTTTCTTTCCTTCTATTTGTGCCCAGCAGGAAGATGGCCACCTACACAGAATACATTGGAACTCTCACCCTTCATCCCCTAGTCCTTTCAAGGATCCCCTCAGGGCCTGCTCTTTGCCAGGCTTTCCTCAAGGCTCTGGGAATCTCACTCCACTGTCTTATCTGTTGGTAGCATTATGCTTTGGGGCCTGGGAGACAGCAGTGGTCACTCCAAGCCAGGAGCGAAATGATGCTTTCCATATCCAAGCATAGGGTGAGGCAGGGAAGAGACAGACGGCTGTGGCCCAAGCAGCAAAGACTCCAAGACCCTCACCTGGAGGGAAGAGCGGTGGGAAGGGACAATATTTTGCTGTGCCAAGCTAGGACAGCAACAGCCACCAGATGTCAGTGGTGTAACAGTCGATTTGCTAGTGGTAGACTGATCCTGGAGACCTCGGTAGTGGGAGCGGCGGCCTTTGTATTGACTGGAAGGCACAGTGGCCTCCTGAGGGTGTATCCGTCCAGTGGCTTTGCCACTGAACCAACAAGGAGTCCCCATCCCTACCTCAGGCTGCTTTCATCCAGCTCTGAGCTCAGCGATCATTTGGAACAGCCTGAGACACATAGAAGGTCTTTTTCCTTCCTTCTCTTCTCTTTCTCCCCACTTGCCATCTCCCCTGTGGTTTTTGTTTGTTTCTTGCTTTGGTTTTTTCGAGACAGGGTTTCTCTGTGTCACCCTGGCTGTCCTGGAACTCACTCTGTAGACCAGGCTGGTCTCAAACTCAGAAATCCACCTGCCTCTGCCTCCCAAGTGCTGGGATTAAAGGCATGCGCCACCACTGCCCGGCTCTCTCTCCTGTTTTGAGATAGGGTCTAATATAGCCTAGCCTAGCCTAAAAGTTACTATGTTAACTCGCCTCCCCATACCTCTACTTCCTAAATGCTGTGATTACAAACATGTCACCACCCACAAGCTTCTCTTCTTCTTTCCTCTTCATCTCTTTTCCTTCTCTTCTCTTCTCCTTCCTTATTTGCCACCTTCTTTTTCTTCTCCTCCTCCCCCTCCTCCTCCCCCCTCCTCCCTATCCTCCCCCCTCCTCCCCATCTTCCTCCTCCTCCCTCTCCTCCTCCCCATCTTCCTCCTCCTCCCCCTCCTCCTCCCTCTCCTCCTCCCCATC
>JADRCD010160812.1:0-16076 GCA_019843815.1 Montemys delectorum
ATATATATATATATGTATATACATATTCTATACATAATATGTACATATATATACACACATACATATACATCTATATGTATATATGTTTATATATGTATATAAACATAAATAATGTATGTATATATACATATATGTATATATATATGTATTCAATTAGGATCAATGTGAGAAGAGAGCCTATTCAGGCAGGTAAACCCTGTTTCAGGGTCATTCCAGCCCCTTGATCAGTGACAAGGATGTCATGATGTCAGAGTTAATAAAAACTTTGATTTACGTCAGTCTTTCAGGAGGGACAGTGACCCATATCTGAATCTGTATGTCTTCCTGTAAAGTGATATTAATTGATCAACTCTAGCAGACATACCAAGTAGAGCAATTAAATGATATTCTATGAAGAAGAAAAGGAGAATTCATTCCTTTGTGTCAAGTCCAAGACAGAGGATATGTTCCCATGTTATGTATTTAGGTACATCTGTGTGAGCAGCCATACTGCTAATCAGAAGAATGTTTGATCTATAGCTTGATTCTTACAGGTTTCATCAAGATAAACAGCAATGCCACAAACATCTATAGGAAGGTTACGACCATTCTATCAACACTCTTATTTCTTTCCCTTATTACTGGTTGAATGAAGTCTTTGTTCTGCCAAGAAGCAATTTTTTATGTGGTATAGCAAGGAGACAATCCATTGCCAATAGCCTAAGAATTAGAAAAGACATAAAGAAGTGCATTGATTTGATATTGGATTGTGCTAGAAGAAAAACCTTGGACAACCTAGTCAGTGCTGTATAGCTTACAGTAGGCCAAACTGCATATTTAAGAACAACTGAAAGATCAACAGAGCAATCCAGAGATTTAAAGACTTCAGTGGGTGGCACAGGAATACCGTTATCTCAAAATAGATTTATTGTCTCTCTGCCTCTCTGTCTGTGTCTCTTTCTGTCTCCCTGTCTTCTCTCCCTCTATCGTTTCTCTTTTATTCCTTCACTCTCTCATCATCATATTCTCTCTCCCTCTGTATCTCCCTCTCCTTTTTTCTTTCCTTTATCCTCTCCTCACTTCCCTTCTCTCCTTTAAAACCTCAAAACACTGCCAACAGTCCATATTCTACTTCACCAGTAAAGAGTTGAATCATGTTAGTATTTTCATTCAACTTGATCCATGTTAGGGCATGTCAAGCTAGTGAATCTACTCCTAATAGTTCTATTGTAAGGTTATCTTAATTGGTGCTCTGTCCCAGAACCAAGAAATCTAAATCTCTAAGATGCTGCTCTGGGTGGAGACTGGTTCCCTTGAAGAGAAGCTTTCATTACTAAATGATCAACCGTATAACATGATGTTTAGAAAATAGTGAGCTTTGAAGGTGAAGTGTACTGTGATGCATTGAATAGTATATATTTTCATTCAAGCCTTAATACTTCTGCAACAAACTTTTAGTATGCTTATTATTAAAATATGACACAGCCATGGGAGGCAAATGATGTCTCTAATACTAAGCCAAGTAATATATTGAATCTTTTTCTTAATGATGATGGTTACAGAATCAGTAATCCCCTAGCTTTAGGGAAATTTAAATTGTGATTCTGACTCCATGGTTCTAAGAAGCTGTTTTTGCCCACTGTGCACTGATTTTGTGTTGAGGATTATCATCTGTTTTTGGTTTTCCTTTTTGTTTGTTTGTTTGTTTGTTTAATTTTTTCTGGCAGGCTTTGGTTAATTGTACAATCTTGAACATTGATCTCATTCCTCTGAAAACTTTGTAGAACACTATCACTAAATATTTGACTGTGTTAGCTCAAAATTTCATATATTTAACCTTTGCCAATATGAAAGATCCTTATAGAACACTTGTGACACTGGGAAGTAAAAATACAAGACCTACATGTCAAATTAATTACTTGTCTTCCTGCTGGAGGTAGGCTCTATATGTTCCCTCTCTCTACTGTTGAACATTTCATCTAAGATCCCTCTCTTTGATTCCTGAGAGTCTCTTACCTCCAAGGTCTCTGGTATATTATGGAGGGTCCCCCCAACATCCTATTTCCTGAGGTTGCCCATTTCCACTCTTTCTGTTGGCCCTCAGGGCTTCAGTCCTTTTCCCTCACCCAATCCCAGATTAGGTTCCCCTTTTACCCAACTCTCACCTCCCCCCTCGACTTTTCCTCTGATGTTCCTCCTCCCCTCCCCACTTAAGATTGCTTTCTTCTCCCTCCCAAATGGGACTGAGGCATCCTCATTTGAATATTTCACTTTGTTGACCTTTTTGAATTCTGTAGACTGTATCTTGGGTATTCTGTACTTTTTTTTTTTTTTTTTGCTAAATTCACTTATTAGTGAGTACACACCATGCACATCCTTTTGGGTCTGATTTACCTCACTCTGGTTGATATTTTCTAGTTCTATCCATTTGCCTGCAAAACTCAGGATGTCCTCACTCTTAATAGCTGTGTAGTATGCCATTATGTAAATGAACCTCATTTTCTGTATCCATTCTTCTGTCATGGGACATCTAGGTTGTTTCCAGCCTTTGGCTATCAAAAATAAGGCCTCTATGAACATAGTGGAACTTATGCCCCTGTGACATGGTAGGGCATCTTTTGGGTATATTCCAAGAGTGGTATAGCTGGGTCTTCAGGTAGATAGATCTATTTCCAGTTTTCTGCTGAACCTACAGATTTATTTCTAAAGTGGGTTATACAAGTTTGCAATCCTACCAGCAATGGAGTAATGTTCTTCTTTCTCCACATCCTCTCCAACATGTGTTGTCACCTGAGGTTTTGATCTTAGCCACTCTGATTGGTGTAAAGTGGAATCTTAGGGTCGTTTTGATTTGCATCACAATGCATCTTTTATGTTAGGTATCTTTTCTTGTCATCATTTGGATGATGACTAGGGTACCTGTATATGATAAAGTCATAAAGACTTGAATTTCCTGCCCTCTTTGAAGTTGTCTAATGTATCCAAATTGATATTTAATAAAACTAGTAATTTTTACTAATGTAGAGATTATAGCTTCACCTTTAATCAGCTTTTGAGCAGAGACTGTAGTAGAGCATGAAGGATATTTGAAGCAAAGGGTAATTTGGAAATAAATGGGAACATTAGGTAATCAGTTCATTTTTGAGTAGTTCCAGTACCTGTATATTATATTTCTATCAGCTCTTGGTCTATAGAAAAATTTCTATTATTTGGCAAGATTTTCATTGTTGACCTCATTTATTTCAGATCAGAGGAGTATTTGACCTACTATCTATGATTATATTCTACATGGTGTCCTAGTCACACTTATGCTCTGTTGTCATAGGAACAGAGTTTCCAAACCTGTTCTGCCTTGGGGATCAGCAAACATCTCACCATTTTACCACCTTTCTTTATTTCTATCTGTCCCTTCTCAGGCTCCCAAGCATGTGCCAGAGTGGGAGATAGATTATTCCAATTCTCTCACTCTTGCCCAATACCTGCTTAGGTGTCTAGACATCAGTTATCACAGAATTCCATTTATCTCCTAATATAACTTTAGAAACTACTTGTTTCTTATCTGGAAATCTAAATTTTGGTTAGCATTGCATCCTCCCTGATAAAAATTATGAATTGTAAAGCATCTAAAATGTTATGGATTAACTTGCTACTGGATTCTGAGGTAAACCACTCCCTCACACACACACAAACAAAACTGGTTAGAAATTATTGGGCTTTCAGAAAGATGCAAATGTACTTGTTAGATGCTTATGCATAGAATGGGAATAAATGGAATGCTAATTTTAGGGGACATAAATATACTGAATTTAATACCTGCTACATTTTATTCTGGAAACAGAGAATTCTACCTAGATGTCCCTATTTGAATTTTTCTGATAAAGGTGAAGCTAATATCTTTGCATGAAGCCCAAGCCTTGATTTTCCAATAAGACTGTAATTATACTAGATAATGTATTAGATTTTTAAAGGATTCTTAAAATGGAAAGTAAATGCTTCAATAGTCTCTTGTCTTTCAGTCAGTTTCCAGATAATAAAGAGGACATTAGAGATGATGACTACTCTACTGTGTAAGTTAAGGTTTTATTTATTTGTTCAATATCAGCTTTATTTTTATAATCTCAAGTATCTGTTAATAACTTAACTTTGCACACTTAATTAAAATTTTATATTCAATAAAACAACTATACATTGAATATATATGTGATATATACACATGTTTATTTCATTTTATCCATCAGGTGGTAACATATATAACTTACTACATGATTCCATAACTATTTATTGATGGCTTTATCTTTTAATCTTCATTGTCTTCTTTTGAGGTAGCAATTGCTTTTGTTTTAATATTTAACTAATCCTGATTTGATTTGTTTCTGTCTTCATTAATTTACATCTTGGGGTTGGAGTAATTATAACATAAAAGGGAATACTTACCTGTCTTTGAAGCCTGGTTGTTAGCAGGCCTTCTACATTGTACAACTACGTTAGGAGAGCCTGGGGAATAGCAAGAGAGGACAATAATGTCAATTATCTTAGCTTCTCATTATTTTTCAAAGTGGCAATAACAGCATCGCCTTCAGAGCAGAGACACTTTGATCATTTTCCCAGGCTTGGAAGTAGATGCTTAGTGACAGGCTAGCTTGATACAGTGCTATCCCATGGCAGGCAAGATGACTAGAGCAAGAGTCAATCAATAATATGAAATAAAGTGCAGAAAAAGGGAGAGCTAGGGGCTTCCCTAAGGTGCCATGCAGAAAGCACTTTGGAATAGGATGAAAATTATTTGCTTGTCACCTGCCTATACTTTCCCAACAAAAGCTTATCACATTAAAAGATATCTACAAGATACCTGAAAGCTGTATCTTTCACATCCAAAAGAAGGGTGTGACATTTCTATGCACAATCGAAACAAATACAACTAAATCTATTGTCTAGTTTCATTTTATTATATGCAAGGGTGCTTGGCCATCAGCACAAATAATAGGAGTCAGAAAATTTCTTTAGAAGTATATGTAGTTTAAGAATTTAGTAAAATGTGGTTCCCAGCACAAAGGATACATGTAAGAAAATTGTTACTCCTCATAAAAAACTACATAATAACAGGCATATGTTAAACTCAAGAGCAATTTTTATGTTAGATAAAGACATAATTTTGACAACCAGAAAGAGGACATCAGATAAAGTAGGGCCGAAGCTAGAATTCTGTGAGGCCGAAGGCCTGATATGTCTAGGGGAAAATCCAGGAAAGGGTGGAACAGGCATTATGAACCACATCTACAAAGGTAGTTTTGGTTAATTTTTCTTAGAAAAGTGAGAGGCTTATTACATTCAAGAAAATTGAAATGTAGAGAAACAAATTTGTCAGTATAACAGCAGGGGCTGCAAATGCCTAAGTCAGCCCCTAGGTCCTCATCCTCAAATTCGAAATCAAGTAAATTTTTAGTGTTCCAATATAAGCACTCTTAGATATTTTTAATGAATCATTTACATGTTAATATTATTTGTCTTATACTGAAACCTTTTTGTCAAGTTGCAGACATTTAACTCATACCTCTTAATCTAGTAAAACATATTAAGTAACATCAAAGGGATTATGAGTGATGATGGATTAGATAAAGAATTTACAAAAGTACAAAAGTTATTATGTGACAAAAGCAAAAGAAATTCCTGTAGTTATTTTATTCAGTATTTGTTTTTATTACATACCTTGGCACAAACTCATTTACCATGCTTCTGTCACAAGGATCTTTGTTTTTGTTAGTGAAAATACAAAACATAAAACTTCCCTTTCTGTTTATTAATGTTGTTTTAAAAGATATTTTCAAGCGTTAATTGTTTCTATGAATTATGAATCTCATTTCTTTTTAGATTGAATAGTGTTACCTTCGGACTTATATACTGATGCCACTACTAAGAAAGATGCTGTGTCAATCTGTGTTAGAAAATGAATCTTTCATTGTTTCTCCCCACTCAATTCTAAATGAATGTAAGACCTTCCCTATAGCCTTTTTTATAAGATTAGAGGTAAGTCCTTGCCTATTTGTGATTGTTTTAATAACACTCACTTCTACCTTCATTCCTCAAGTATTTGCTTGCTGTCTCCTGTATGCTGGACACTTTGTTGAGAGCTGGGATGAAAGTGAGCCTCTAAGGTAAGTCTCACAGAGAGTCACCCAACACTTAGATGAATGGGATGAATTAGCACAACCTACAATGTCATTGCTTTGGATGTCTGATATACAGAAGAACTTGGCCTCTTATGATCGGCCTAAAGTATAAGTGGCCTGACTTTGGAGCTTGGCTTAATTCACCTCCTATGTAAGAAACTTGCATTGTCCTTTTAGACTTAATGTCATCTTTAATGAGAATTTCAACTCTAAAACACATCATGGTGCTTTACGAACCTTTAGATTATTCATAGTATACTGTAGGATGTGCACTTATTGGAGTAAGAATAGGTCTATGTCATATGTATTATATCATTTAATATGGAAATAGCATGTGACTGTTATTATTACTGATAATAATGACTATTGATTTTCATTTGTCAGTTGTAAGTTACTATATTAGAAATTTTCTTAGGGGTTAATTTATTTAATCTTTCCTAGGGGTTTTCTACTATAGGTAATCTTATTATCCTGTCTTCTTCTTTTTGGGCTGCTACAACAATGTAGCCTGTTTACAAGCAGGAGAAATTCATTTCTCATTTTGGTAATCTAAAAACAGCAGTCAAATATTCAGCATCTGCTAAGGACTCATTACCTGGCTGAGAAATGGCACTGCACCTGGTAAGAGGACCATGCCATTCCTCTGCAGTCCCTTTAACAATGGCCATGTTCCCAAATCTCTATGCTCCTCCATAAAGACCTGGCCACTTCCCAATGGCAGAATCTCCTGTCACAAGGATGATTCTATTTCTGCAACTGTGAGAGTTAGCAGAAATATTCAGACCCTAAAATATAGGACTAGAAAACCAGAAGTAACCCTTTAAAGTCACATGCCTCACAAGAGGTAGCGAAATATTTTAACTTAGGCAGACTGGCCCCATGCAATGTCATCTTTACCACTGTGCTCCCCAAATCCCCAGATAAACATTAGTCATCATTTGCATTTCACAGACAAAGGAAAATCAAGGGGAACATTTGAATAACACATAGATGTTTACAAAGCTTGTAAATTCTGAAACTCAAAATTTCAGGCTGATTAGTTTGTACTTTGAACTGGAAAATACTTTGGTGTATCTATCACAAAAAGAGAAACAAATAGAACCCAGCAGACACTATGAAAGCCCTCATTTATTAGAGGCAGGAAGCTTTAGCTTTATTTTTCTCACTTGCAAATCATCTCAGTTTGCACCAGCTACCTGTGCTACAAGTAAGAAGATAAACTGTCCTTACCCCATTCTTTCGAAATGATGACTCTTTCACACTTGGTTTCAGAAACTCCTCTCAGAACAAGTCAGATCATTGAATACTGTTCCTATTTTCATTACCACTATGACACTTATTAATTTAATGTATGTGTCATAATGTCACAGATGAAATAACTCAATTATTATTACACTTTGATAAAATGTCACAAAGTTCTACCGTAGGTAGATACATTTAAGTTCCCTACGAAAAGGTTTCCTTGGCAACAGGTTTAAGATATATAAAGTAAATAAATTAAATGCATATGAAGCCCAGCCCCTGCTGTTCATGTTGCTATCTGCTGGGGCAGAGGCATACCCAACACAGGGATCTGTTCAAGGTCATTCCTCCTCAGCAGTGGGAAATGGAGTTTGCATATCTGGCCCCCTGTTCTCCAGCCTGCTGTTCTGCTAGCCCAGTTGTACTGTCTTCCAGATGTTCATCTCTTAGTATGCTCCCCAAGAAGTGTTCAAAGTTCCCCAAGGTACTCTTCAGTACATACAGAACAATTAAAAAAAAATCTATTATGAAGGAAAGTGAGTTCTGACTCTATGAGGGGTATCTTATTGAGCATTGTTCCTCAGGGCAGATATTTACATAGAAAAATATCCCGATAACAAACTATGCTGTTAGAAAGTATACATACTATAACCAGCTCTGTCAGATTCAGAGCACATACCCTGGATGTCAATCAGCCACTAAACTCTGAGTGTCTTTAAATAAATCTCTTACTCTTTTGTCCCAATTATCCAGTTTTCATTTTCTGAAAAATATCATAAGAATAATATCAAATCATATATGTGTTTGCAGTATGAAGTACAATTGACCCAATAAATGAAATGTACCACACTCTGGGCTTACTCATTTGTATGGTCACTTGAGATAAGGAATGTTTTTCAGAGACAATTATTTTGCTTTGAGTAGCAAGACATATTTCAAAGCAACTTTAAAATTCGGTAAGTACCAATGAGAAAATAAAATTCCAGAAAGAAGGGTGCTCTGTGGATGACTAATTTTACAGCTGAATGCAGGTCCCAAAATCCTGGGTTATTTATACTTTTTCTAGTGCCATCAGTTTGTGTATACTTTTCCTGTCAAGGCAAGCTTGGCTCAGTAGCTATACGGTCATGTCCAAACCTGACAGTTTCTTGTTTATGTTGTAGGACTGACAAAATTTTTCTGAGTATCTCACATTGATTTTCTCTCATAGCATCCTCATCAGATCTACCAATAACTCTTCCTCAAAATAATTTACAAAGCAAACCTCCACTATAACTATTTCATCAAGATTTATCCATGTCTCAATTTTAAATTCAGGTGGGAATATGTACATCTTTGGTGTATTATACATCTGAAGACAGAAATGCCTGGCCAAACCAGAATTCAGCTTGGATACTGATGAATAAGACTGACATTGTAAGGCAAGTAACAAATGTTGTAGCTATAGATACGACAACACTTTCCAGATTCAATTGATTAAAATATCAGTGGTATGGTTTGAATGAATGATCTTAGCATTCATTTTCAATTAAAAACAAAAACAAGACAGAAAAGTTGAACTTTATTCTGACATAACTTACTGCAACAAAAAAAGAAAAACTGAGTTTGAAGCCTAAATTGAGACCATTATGGTAACTCCAGAAAAAAAAATAGTTAAGGGCATTTAATGAGATCTCATTATAGTGAAAATACAGCTAAAATTATAGTGCAAAAAATTGACCAAATAATCAAAGTAGAAACTGTTTTGCAAACAATATGAAAAGATCCGGTCGTCTTTAGTGCTAAATTATAAAGAATAAAGCTTGGGAAATGGTTTATTCATTCAGCATAAGATGGAAGTACTGTGCTCACTACCCCAGAAAGAAAGTTATTAAGTTGGGCACCAAGTTGTGCATCTGCCTTTTCAGGACAGGGAAGAGAGGGACAAAAATCCACTGGACTTCTAGCCTACCCCCCAGAAAATCTGTGAGGTCCAACTTCAATGAGAGAATTCACCTCAAAAAATATAAGATGGAGATTGAATTCAGCCTCTGTTCACTAGAGACATGCACAGGCATGCCCATGGGAAACAGCCCTACCCCATTTAAAGATTGTAGTGGTCTGAGAAGTAAGGTTAATGGATTCTTGTATTATTAAAAAAAGCTTAATTAAATGTCATAAAACTAAACTTTAAAATTATAGTAAAGGAATAAATCTCTGCATAATGTAATGTCTTAGTTAGGGTTTATACTGTTGGGAAGAGACACCATAACCGAGGCAACTCTTATAAGGGCAACATTTAACTGGGGCTGGCTTACAGGTTCAGAGATTCAGTCCATTATCATAAAGACAGGAGCATGGCAGCATCCAGGCAGGCATGGTGCAGGTGGAGCTGAGAGTTCTACCTCTCCATCTGAAGGTTGCTATTAGACTGACCTCCATGTGGTTAGGAGGAAGGTCTCATTGCCCACTCCCACAGTGATGTACTTCCTCCAATAAGGCCACAACTCCTAATAGTGCAACTCCTTGGGCCAAGCACATTCGACCCACCACAAATATAATAAGCAGAAAAGATTAAATCATTGATGTATATAATACAAATCAGGAAGGGACCCATCAAAGAAAAGGACAGAGTGAAGTATGATCCATGTCACTAATTGCTGATACACAGAAGATATTTAATCAATTAATGGATATAATAAACATGCATCTTCAGTGATATCAAATTTTCTAGAAAATTGAAATGAACATTTCTGTCTGGCATAAATAATTAAAACGTTTGTTAGAATCAAGAGGAATGTAAGGAGGGAACAGTAAAAATATTTATCTAGTATGAGTTTTTTAAATGTTAAAATTAAGAAATATGTCAATTATTTTTACTAGAAGTCTAAAAAGAATGGAAAGAAGAAAGGATAGTATGAAGGAAAAATGAAAGAAAGGAATTGTTAGACTCTTTTGCTCATTCAGGTTTTAGATCATAGTAACAGATAATAGTACCTAGACTCCGACAATGAAAGAGTGTTCCTCTTTCTCCACAACCTCTCCAGCATGTGCTGTCACCTGAGATTTTTATCCTAGTCAATCTGACTGGTATGAGGTGGAATCTCAGGATTGTTTTGATTTGCATTTCCCTGATGACTAAGGATGTTGAACATTTCTTTAGGTGCTTCTCAGCCATTCGGTATTCACCAGTTGAGAATTCTTTGTTTAGCTCTGTACCCCATTTTTTAATAGGGTTATTTGGTTCTCTGGAGTGTAACTTCTTGAGTTCTTTGAATACATTGGATCTTAGCTCTCTATCAGATATAGGATTGGTAAAGATCTTTTCCCAATTTATTGGTTGCTGTTTTGTCCTATTGACAGTGTCTTTTGCCTTACGGAAGCTTTGCAACTTTATGAGGTCCCATTTGTCAATTCTTGATCTTAGAGCATAAGCTATTGGTGTTCTGTTCAGAAAAATTTCCCTTGTACCTATGTGCTCAAGGCTCTTCCCCACTTTCTTTTCTATTAGTTTCAGTGTATCTGGTTTGATGTGGAGGTCCCTGATCCACTTGGACTTGAGCTTTGTACAAGGAGATAGGAATGGATTGATTTGTATTCTTCTACATGCTAACCACTAGTTGAGCAAGCACCATTTGTTGAAAATGCTGTCTTTTTTCCACTTTATGGTTTTAGATCCTTTGTCAAAGATCAAGTGATCATATGTGTGTGGGTTCATTTCTGGGTCTTCTATTCTGTTCCATTGATCTACCTGCCTACCACTGTACCAATATCATGCAGTTTTTATCACAATTGCTCTGTAGTACTTCTTAAGGTCCAGGATGGTGATTCCACCAGAGGTTTCTTTATTGTTGAGAATAGTTTTAGCTATCCTGGGTTTTTTGTTACTCCAGATGAATTTGCAAATTGTTCTTTCTAAATCTGTGAAAAAGTGAGTTGGAATTTTGATGGGGACTGCATTGCATCTGTAGATTGCCTTCGGTAAGATGGCCATTTTTACTATATTAATCCTGCCAATCCATGAGCATGGGAGATCTTTCCATCTTCTGAGATCTTCTTCAATTTCTTTCTTCAGAGACTTGAAGTTCTTATCCAACAGATCTTTCACTTGCTTAGTTAGAGTTACACCAAGGTATTTTATATAATTTGTAACAATAGTGAAGGGTGTTTTTTTTTTCCTAATTTCATTCTCTGCCTGTTTATCATCTGTGTAGAGGAATACCTCTGATTTGCTTGAGTTAATTTTATATCCTGCTACTTTGCTGAAGTTGTTTATCAGGATTAGGAGCTCTATGGTAGAATTTTTGGGGTCACTTAAGTATACTATCATATCATCAGCAGATAGTGATAATTTGACTTCTTCCTTTCCAATTCATATTCCTTTGATCTCCTTTTGTTGTCTAATTGCTATGGCTAGGACTTCAAGTACAATATTGAAAAGGTAGGGAGAGAGTGGACAGTCTTGTTTAGTCCTTGATTTTAGTGGGATTGCTTCAAGTTTCTCTCCATTTAATTTGATGTTGCTACTAGTTTGCTTTATAATGCTTTTACTATGTTTAAGTATGGGCCTTGAATTCCTGATCTTTCCAAGACTTTTATCATGAAGACATGTTGAATTTTGTCAAATGCTTTCTCAGCATCTAGTGAGATGATCATATGATTTTTTTCTTTGAATTTGTTTATGTCATGAATTGCGTTGATGGATTTTCATATATTGAACTAACCCTGCATCCCTGGGATGAAGCCTACTTGATCTTGGTGGATGTTCATTTTGATGTGTTCTTTGATTTGGTTTGCAAGAATTTTATTGAGTATTTTTGCATCGATATTCATAAGTGAATCTGGACTAAAGTTTTCTTTCTTTGTTAGGTTTTTATGTGGTTTAGGTATAAAAGTAATTGTAGCTTCATAGAACGAATTGGGTAGAATACCTTCTGTTTCTATTTTGTTGAATAATTTAAAGAGTATTGGTATTAGGTCTTCTTTGAAGGTTTAATAAAACTCTGCACTAAACCCATCTGGTCCTGCCTTTTTTTGGTTGGGAGATTATTAATGATTGTTTCTATTTCATTAGCCGATATGGGACTGTTTAGATCATTGATCTGGTCTTGATTTAACTTTGGTACCTGGTATCTGTCTAGAAAATTGTCCATTTCATCCAGGCTTTCCAGTTTTGTTGAGGATAGTCCTTTGTAGTAGGATCTCATGATTTTTTGGATTTCCTCAGTGTCTGTTGTTATTTCTTCCTTTTCATTTCTGATCTTGTTAAGTAGGATACTGTCTCTGTGCCCTCTATTTTGCTGATTTTGTCAAAGAACCAGCTCCTGATTTAGTTGATTCTTTGTATAGTTCTTTTTGTTTCTATTTGGTTGATTTCATCCCTGAGTTTTATTATTTCCTGACTTTGACTCCTCTTGGGTGAGTTTGCTTCTTTTTGTTCTAGAGCTTTCAGTTGTGCTGTCAAATTGCTCGTGTATGTTCTCTCCAGTTTCTTTTTGGAGGCACCTAAAGCTATGAGTTTTCCTCTTAGGACTACTTTTATTGTTTCCCATAAGTTTGGGTATGTTGTGGCTTCATTTTCATTAAACTCTAGAAAGTCTTTAATTTCTTTCTTTATTTCTTCCTTCACCAAGTTATCATTGAGTAGAGTGTTGTTAAGCTTCCACGTGTATGTGGGCATTCTATTGTTTATGTTGTTGTTGAGGAGCAGCCTTAGACCATGGTGATCTGATAGGATACAAGGAATTATTTCAATCTTCTTGTATCTATGGAGGCCTGATTTGTGACCAATTATATGGTCAATTTTGGAGAAGGTACCATGAGGTGCTGAGAAGAAGGTATATCCTTTTGTTTTAGGATAAAAAGTTCTATAGATATCTGTTAAATCTGTTTCATAATTTCTGTTAGTCTCACTGTGTCCTTGTTTAGTTTCTGTTTCCATGATCTGTCCATTACAGAGAGTGGGGTGTTGAAATATCCCACTACTAGTGTGTGCATTGTAATGTTTGCTTTGAGCTTTAGTAAAGTTTCTTTTATGAATGTAGATGCCCTTGCATTTGGCGCATAGAGGTTCAGAATTGAGAGTTCATCTTGGTAGATCATACCTTTGATGAATATGAAGTGCCCCTTCTTATCTTTTTTGATCACTTTAGGGTGAAAGTCGATTTTATTTGATATTAGAATGGCTACTCCAGCTTTTTTCTTGGGACCACTGGGTTGGAGGATTGTTTTCCAGCCTTTTATTCTGAGGTAGTATCTGTCTTTGTCACTGAGATGGGTTTCCTGTATGCAACAAAATGTTGGGTCCTGTTTAAGTACCCCATCTGATAGTCTATGTCTTTTTATTGGTGAGTTGAGTCCATTGATATTAATAGATATTAAAGAAAAGTAGTTGTTGCTTCCTGTTATTTTTGATGTTATAGTTGGAATTCCGTTCATGTGGCTATCTTCTTTTAGTTTTGTTGAAAGATTATACTTTTGCTTTTTCAGAGATGTTGTTCTACTCCTTGTGTTGGAGTTTTCCATTTGTCATCCTTTGAAGGGCTGGATTTGTGGAACTATGTATTGTGAATTTGGTTTTTTTCATGGAATACTTTAGTTTCTCTATCTATGGTAATTGTGAGTTTTGCTGGGTATAATAGTCTGGACTGACATTTGTGTTCTCTTAGGTCCCGTTTGACATCTGCCCAGGATCTTCCAGCTTTCATAGACTCTGGTGAGAAGTCTGGTGTAATTCTGTTAGGCCTGCCTTTATATGTTACTTGACCTTTTTTCTTTACTGCTTTTAGTATTCTTTCTTTGTTTTGTGCATATGGTGGTTTGAATATTATTTGGCAGGAGGAATTTCTTTTCTTCTCCAGTCTATTTATAGTTCTATAGGCTTCTTGTATGTTCATGGGTATCTCTTTCTTTAGGTTAGGGAAGTTTTCTTCTATAATTTGTTGAAGATATTTACTGGACTTTTACATTGGGAGTCTTCACTCTGTTCTATTCCTATTATCCTTAGGTTTGGTCTTCCCATTGTGTCCTGGATTTCCTGGATGTTTTGGGTCAGGAACTTTTTGCATTTTGCATTTTCTTTGACTGTTCTGTCAATGTTGTTTATGGTATCTTCTGCCCCTGAGATTCTCTCTTCTATCTCTTGTATTCTGTTGGTGATAATTGCATCTATGTTTCCTGACTTCTTTCCTAAGTTTTCTAACTCCAGATTTCTCTCTCTTTCTGATTTCTTAATTGTTTCTACTTCCATTTTTAGGTCCTGGATGGTTTTACTCAATTCCTTCACCTGTTTGTTTGTGCTTTCTTCTAATTCCTTAAGAGATTTTTTTGTTTGTTTGTTTCCTCTTTAAGGGCTTGCACCTTTCAAGCCTTTGTTCTCCTGTCTTTCTTTAATGGAGTCATTCATGTTCTTCTTAAATTCCTTAAGCACCATTGTGAGATATGATTTTAGATCCAAATTTTGCTTTTCTGCTGTTTTGGGATATCCAGGACTTGTGGTGGGAGTACTAGGTTCTGATGAAGCCAAGTCATCTTGGTTTCTGTTGATAAGATTCTTGAGTTTGCCTTTCACCATCTGTTGATCTCTGGTGTTTGATGTTCTTGCTGCTTCTGACTAGAGCTTGTTCCTCCTGTGAATCTGTAAGCCTGTGTCAGCACTTATGGGAGATCAGCTCTCCTCTGGTAAAACCTGGGTGCAGATGGCTGTGATTCAGTTGTCTGTCCTGAGTCCTGGGGTCAGAGCACATCCTGTAGACAGGATCTCCACTTTCAGGAAAGGTGCAGAGAGGGCTGTGGATCTGTTGTCCCTCCTAGGTGTGGACGGAGGTTGAGAGTATCCTGTCCTGGCTGCTCTGCTACTTGTGAGGCCTGTGCCTTCTGGCTGGTCCTGCCTTAGAAAGTCACCAGAGTGAGAATGGTAGATCTCACCTGGATCCTTGGGTTAAAGCACTCCCAGAAGACAGGCTCTTTGCTTGCAGGGACGGGGTAGAGAGGGCTGAGGATCCATCGCCATCACTCCTAGTTGTAGATGGTGGTTGAGAGTATCCTGTCCTGGCTGCCCTGCCACATGTGAGGCCTGAGCCTCCTTGTTGATCCCACCTTAGAAAGTCATCAGAGAGAGAATCGGGTCTCCATTATTATGAGTGAAAAACTTAAGTTTTTATTGGAAAATTATCTCTCTCTCTGTATCTTCCAGTACTCTGTTTCTCTGTCTCTGTGTCTCTACCTCTGTGCCTGTCTCAATCTCTCTATCTTTATCTGTTTCTTTCTCTCTCTCTGTCTTCCTGTGTTTCTTCTCTCTTTCTTGTTTTTTTTCTCTCCCTTCCATCATTCCAAGGTAAGCAATCTATCACCTTCAAAGCATTTCTTTGGAGAGGTTCATGACTACATAAAGAACACCTTGACCCACATTCAAAGATTCACAAAAGATAGGCAAGTGGCAAGAACTTACACTTTGAAATTGCTATTCCAGCCTGAAGTATCCTGAGAAGAACTAACTCCAGCTTGGAACCTGACAATAAACTTGTAAATTATCCTAGTTCAGAACCGAGCACTGAGCCCATTCTAGATTTTAGACCCCGTAGAATTAACTAAGATACCAGACATCTACTTATGGAGGCAAGATTAGGGTGATTTGCTTTGAAGTACTAGCTAGATTATGCAGCAACTTTTTGGTACTGAAATGAAAATCTACAGAAGGTAATTTTTTTA
>JADRCD010160815.1:0-10123 GCA_019843815.1 Montemys delectorum
GGAAGGTGGGACTGAGTCTGTTGGTAACAACTCACCAGAGAATAATTTGTTCCCAATCTAGTGGTCCATGAAATTACATGTCCTTGCCTAGAGGCAGACGGGAAGGTACTACCTTGTCTGTAGAAAACTGAAGCAACAATAGCAAGGCCAATTAAAAAAATCAACCTGCTTTTTGTTATCAGTATAGTTATAACTAGAAACCAGGTCATCAACAAAATATGTACCTTCCTACAGAGGGTGTGATGAGTGTGGTGGGGACGAGCATTTCCACTCCTGTCTCCAGGGATACTGTAATCTTGGGTTCAGTTAGTGCCACCTTTTTGCTTTTTCTTTGCTTAAAACTTGACATTCCGTGTGGCTTGCCTGGGTCTGGCTTCCCTCCCCAGGGGCTGCTGCTTCTTGCATATGCTATGAGGAGCCATTTTTCTTATTTTGGGCTTCAGTTGGGTAGGCGAGGAGTGAACTGGACAGACATGGTCTTTAAACTCAGAAGACATTTTTAAGAGAATAATTTTTGGATAGTAATAAATATGGTGAAGGAAATAAGATAGGATGAGGTGACAGAGAGCAACTGGCATGACTGCACTTAAGAAAACATGTTAACAGAAGTTTCTTTAAGGACGGACAATTACATGCTGACCATCAGTTGAACCAACACCATTTGTTGAAAATGCTGTCTTTTTTCCACTGGAAGGTTTTAACTCCTTTGTCAAAGATCAAATGACTATAGGTGTGAGAGTTCGTTTCTGGGTCTTCAATTCTATTCCATTGATTTACCTGCCTGTCACTGTACTAATACCATGCAGTTTTTATCACGATTTCTCTGTAGTACAGCTTAAGGTCTGGGATGGTGATTCCACCAGAAGTTCTTTTATTGTTGAGAAATAAGAATAGTTTTCCCTATCTTAGGTTTTTTGTTATTCCAGATGAATTTGCAAATTGCTCTTTTTAACTTTATGAAGAATTGAGTTGGAATTTTGATGGGAATTACATTGCATCTGTAGATTGCTTTTAGCAAGATGGCTATTTTTACTATATTAACCCTGCCAATCCATGAGCTTGGGAGATCTTTCCATCTTCTGAGATCTTCTTCATTTTCCTTCTTCAGAGACTTGAAGTTCTTGTCATACAGATCTTTTCCTTGCTTGGTTAGAGTCACACCAAGGTATTTTATATTATTTGTGACTATTGTGAAGGCTGTTGTTTCCCTAATTTCTTTCTCAGTCTGTTTATCCTTTGAGTAGAGGAAAGACACTGAATTGTTTGAGTTAATTTTATATCCAGCCACTTTGCTGAAGTTGTTTATCAGGTTTAGGAGCTCTCTGGTGGAATTTTTGGGGTCACTTAAGTATACTATCATATCATCTGCAAATAGTGACATTTTGACTTCTTCCTTTCCAATTTGTATCCCTTTGACCTCTTTTGTTGTCTAACTGCTCAGGCTAGGACTTCAAGTACAATATTGAATAGGTAGGGAGAGAGTGGGTAGCCTTGTCTAGTCTCTGATTTTAGTGGGATTGCTTCAAGTTTCTCTCCATTTAGTTTGATGTTGGCTACTGGTTTGCTGTATATTGCTTTCCCTTATGTTTAAGTATGGGTCTTGAATTCCTGATCTTTCCAAGACTTTTATCATGAAGGGATGTTGATTTTGTCAAATGCTTTCTCAGCATCTAATGAGATGATCATGTGGTCTTTTTTCTTTGAGTTTGTTTATATAGTGGATTATGTTGATGGAGTTCCTTATATTGAACCATTCCTGCATCCCTGGGATGAAGCCTACTTGATCATGATGGATGATCATTTTGATTTGTTCTTGAATTCAGTTTTCGAGAATTTTATTGAGTATTATTGCATCAATATTCATAAAGGAAATTGGTCTGAAGTTTTCTTTCTTTGTTAAGTCTTTGTGTGGTTTAGGTATAAGCATAACTGTGGCTTCATAGAATGAACTGGATAGTGTTCCTTCTATTTATATTTTGTTGAATAGTTTGAGGAGTATTGGTATTAGGTCTTCTTTGAAGGTCTGATAGAACTCTGCACTAAACCCATCTGGTCCTGGACTTTTTTTGGTTGGGAGACTATTAATGACTGTTTCTATTTCTTTAGGGGATATGGGACTGTTGAGATTGTTTATCTGATCCTGATTTAACTTTGGTACTTCGTATCTGTCTAGAAAACTGTCCATTTCATCCAGGTTTTCCAGTTTTGATGAGTATAGGCTTTTGTAGTGAGATCTGATCATTTTTTGGATTTCTTCAGTTTCTGTTGTTATATGTTTCTTTTCATTTCTGATTTTGTTAATTTGGATACTGTCTCTGTGCCCTCAGGTTAGTCTGGCTAAGGGTTTATCTATCTTGTTCATTTTTTTCAAAGAACTAGCTCTTGGTTAGGTTGATTCTAAAACCAGATACACTGAAACTAATAGAAAAGAAAGTGGGGAAGAGCCTTGAGCACATGGGCACAGAGGAAAATTTCCCTAGAAATTTAGAGTTACACAGCCAACAGAACACTAATAACTTAAGCTCTAAGATTAAGAATTGACAAATGGGATCTCATAAAATTGCAAAGCTCTGTAAGGCAAAGGACACTGTCAATAGGACAAAATGGCAAATTTGGAAAAAGATTGGAAAAAGATCTTTATCAATCCTACATCTGATAGAGGGTTAATATCCAATATATACAAGGAACTCAAGAAGTTAGACTGCAGAGAAACAAATAATCCTCTTAATAAATGGGGTACAGGGCTAAACATTGTTAGAATTTCTCTCACCATAGGTGCATGTGGCACCTCGTGATTTATTCTATATTGTCAGATGCAGCTATTAATATCTCGGCACTTGTGGCCTATGAGACGCTAGAATGGGTATTTTTCTTTCCTTTCTGCTTTGTTTTTGTTGCTTGTTTTGAGACATGTAGCACAGGATTTTTACTCATTGTGTAACTCAGGCTGTCCTTCCTGGAACTCACAATCTTTCTGCCTCAGCCTCCTGTGTGCTGGAGCTACTCACATGCATTACCATTCCTAAATTAGGATGGATGGATGCATTTCTTTCTTTCTTTCTTTCTTTTTTTTTTTTTTTCGAGACAGGGTTTCTCTGTATAGCCCTGGCTGTCCTGGAACTCACACTCTGTAGACCAGGCTGGCCTCGAACTCAGAAATCTGCCTGCCTCTGCCTCCCAAGTGCTGGGATTAAAGGCGTGCGCCACCACCGCCCGGCTGGATGGATGCATTTCATAAAATATTTTTCAGAATAAGAATGCAGACTGCATGCTATAATGATGTCAAGAAGAGCTGTTAGGCTCCTTCATACAGCTGGCCAGTTGTGTCTTGAGGACAGAATACAGCTGTGAACTGCAGCAGTGAATGCAGAATTCTGAGTTATGAACTTTAGAGTTACACAGCCAACTATGCCAAGTGAATTCACTTGGGTCCCCCCCGCCCCAAGGCTTTCCCCGCCCCCAAATTTACATTTTGTCTATTTTTTCAGACTTAAAAATCTTTTCCACAGGCGTTATTACAGGCTCTGATTCATGTATTTGTCACAAATACAGCATGACATACACTTTAATAAACTATACTAGGCTTTGCAGAATACCCTAGTTTGATGGGGCATGAAATTACCACTATTGACCACCAGGTGGCAGAGCCAGCCAGCTTAGGAAGCAAGGAGTCAAAGCATGTGCACAGTGCCTGAGAGCAGAGGCGATTTGTAGACAGTTGTTCTCAGCAGGGAGGACCAATTCCTTGAGCAGAGGCACGACTAGAAAACGGTACCAAAGCTGCTAGTTCCAGCTCAGCCTGAGCATTCTATTATAGTTAGTCCCTTTGTATTACAGGAGTATCCTCTGAGCCAAACTCCCACTCTTATCAATTGTCCCTATAGAGGCTTTATTCTCTTTAGTTACCATTGGAGAACTCAGCCCTGCCTCTCTCAGTGATAAAAAGCATGCTCTCTGGAATTTTAGAAAGGCAAATTCTGGTGGGTAAAATGTTTATCTCTTGTTTGCTGAAAGAACTGTTTTAGGTACAGGCTTGCCACACTCTCTGGAGGCTTCCAATTGATCAATTGTTGAGACCTGCCTTTCAAAAAATTACCTGTGCATGCAGGTTTGTGAATGTGGAGGCCATGGGTGAATATTGGATCTTTCTTAATAATTCTCTACCTTATTTTTTTGAGAGAGGGTCTCTCATTGAACCAGAAGCTCACAGATTCAGCTAGCCTCAGGGATCCCCCTATCTCTACCTCCCCAGTTCTAGGGCCACAGGCATTTGTCACTGCTACCTGTTGTTCATGTGGATGTTGGGGCTCTGAACTAAATGCCTCCTGCACAGGAGGCAAGCAGCTTCCTGGGTCCATGCCCCAGTCCCAAGACGTTCCTTTTAAAGTAATAAAAAAGCTTTAGCCATTAAGACTTCTATTTCAGCAGCCCAGGGAGTTTGTTAGACATGGAGACAAAGCTAGTGTTCAGAGGCTCAAGGCTGGTGTTCACAGGGAACATTCAGGCTAACTAGCTATTGCTTTGTCTTTTAAGTGGGAAGAACTTGAAAAGCACCAGGTTCTTAGCCGAGGAATTCCAGAATGGATGAAGACTTGAGTGCGAGATGTCAGCTGAAAAGATGTCGATGCCTGTCTGCAGGGCATCTCTGTGTTGGAGGGACACTGTGACTGAGAAGATACAGGGAAAGGTGGAAGATATTAAGCTGTGAGCTACTACACTATACATCAGATCCTGTGTCACCCAAGCATCAGATCTGTCTACCCTGGGGGAGGGAAATGTTGTATGTCATTTCCCATATGTCCAATTGTACTTATTTCCAATGGCTGTTTATAAAGAATGACCATACTCAAAAAACATTGGCTGGGGTGATGGATGGCTCAGAGAGCCACTTACCACTTACCACTTACCACACCAGCCTGACATTCTGAGTCCAAGTCTCAGAATCCAAGTAAAAAGCATACTGCTTTAATCCTAAGGCCCCTGTATTGATACGGGAAGCATGGTGGTTTGAATGAAAATGGTCCCCCCCCAGACTAAGGTGTGACCTTGTTAGAGTAGGTGTGTCCTTTTTGGAGTAGGTGTGTCCTTGTTAGAGTAGGTGTGGCCTTGTTAGAGTAGGTGTGGCCTTGTTAGAGTGGGTGTGGCCTTGTTGGAGGAAGTGTGTTGTTGGGGGTTGGTTTGGTGCTGATTGTTTTATATGCTAAATTCTGCATATAAAATATGCATATAAGATCTGGCTGCCCCAAGACTAGCAAATGCCTTACTGCACTAGCCTTTGTTGTGCAAATCTGAATCCTCAAAGTAAAACTATTGGTTAAACAAAAGTAGCCACAGTCAATTACTGGAGGACAAAGAGAGAGAGGTGGAGTTTGAGTTACTGGGCTGGGGATTGCAGATAGGGACCACTAGGGAGGAGGAGAAAGATAGACAGAGACAGATAGAGAATGTAGAAGAGAAGACAGAACAGGAGGTCTCCATTAGCCATGACGGAGTGTGCCATGATTCATGTGCCCGAGAGAAATGCCTCTCCAGGATACCAGGATACCAAACTGCTGGAACAGAAATAGCCAGGAAGATTCAGACAGCAAATATTTAGGGAGCACAGTTGGGGAAGTAGCTAGTTTAGTATTAGAGAATTAGAATAGGGGTAATCCCCAGTAATTGTGCAGAGCCTAATAAACAGATCATAGTTTGAGGCTCAAATGATTTGAAGCTAGATGGGGATAAACATACATAATACTATTTTATAGTATGTCGAGGGGCTGGGCCTTGAGCTTTCAAATACTCAAGCCAGGCCCGATGTCACTCTCTCTTCCTGCTGTCTGAGGATCTGGATGTAGAATTCTCAAGTACTTCTACAGTACCATGTCTCCTGTGTGCTACCATGCTTCCCATCATGATGGCAATGGACTGGACCTCAGAACTGTAAGCCAGCCTAATTAAATGTTCTTCTCTATGAGAGTTGCCATAGCATGATGTCTCTTCAAAGCTATAGAAGCCCTGTATACACAGGAGGTGAAGAGAGAAGAGTCAGCTGGAAGCTTGCAGTCCAACTATCGGCCACACTAGGCAGTGTGGCCGAAAGAATAGGCTAGTGAGAACCCAGTTCTCCAAAGGTGTCCTCTGACATGTGGGTACAAGCTGAGGGTCACACACACACACACACACACACACACTAATAAAGCAGGCAAATTTACAATCTTATAGACGCAGAGGGAGGCGATTTATAGTGCGTTCTTCAGGTTGCCGTCTGCTGGAATTGTACAGATGAAGATGTGTTCTTTCCCAGCTTGTACAGGCTGCTGAACGTCCTTGCCTGGTGACCTCCTTCCTTCCCCCTCCAAACCAGCAAGGACACATCCACCAACCTGTGACCTCAGCTTTCCTCACATCTCCCCCTACTCTGATCCTCCTGCCTCCCTCTCTTATACTTTTGCAATTCCATTGAGTAATCGGACCTTGGAGCCCTTATTGAAGCACATCTGCACAAAGCCATTTTGTCAAGGGAACACATTTGCAAGATACTGGGAGCAGAACACAGGCATCTTTAGGGAGCTGCATTCCACCTCCCCAATCAGTGTGGTAAGGGTTCTTTTTGTTGCCATGGTGACTTTGGGGGTGGTATTGCTGCACCAGTCAACGACATCAGTGACATTCACTTCTCTCATGGCTTGCATTTCTCTACCCAGTATCCTGGATTGTGCAGAGCTGGGTGAACATCAATGGTCAGACCTGGGTCTACCTTGGGGATTGTGGAAAGCACAACGCCTCATATGTATCTAAGAAAACAAAGAGATAACAGTCAATGTCACAACTCTATGCTCATTTACGTGGGACATAAAGGTTAGAAGGTGAGAGTATCTAAGAGATTGTATGAGTCAGTCCTCTTCATCTCTGTGTGAAGAGAATGAGGTGCAGAGAATTCAATAGGGAAGAGAGGCAGGCCTGATGGGAGGAAAGACTCGCATGGAACAGGAGTTCTACGCCGAGGAGAAGCTCACATGGCTGGCTATGGTCACCTGCTAGGTAGTGATAAGCAGATGAGCACTGGCTCCCTAGTTCTTTTCTTGTGCTGTCCGGATTGCAACTGCACTGGAGAAACACATGAGGAGCCACTGACTGTGTAGGCTTGTCATTTGCCCGGATGACATGAGACATTTTTAAAAAGCACAGGGAAAACAAAAGTTAGGTTTCTGGAGTTTGCTGATCTGAGGCACCAACTGTTTACTGATTTTATTTTTTTAAATGACAGAATAGGGGTGATCGGGTTTACAAGTAAGGCTGAAGACATTGCTTTCTTAGCTTGAGAAATAGGATCTAAAGAATAGAGCTGAGGTGTGGGAGGAAAGCCTGTCCTAGGCTTTAGTTTGTTTTGTTTTGACATGAGGTCTTGCTCTATGGCCTGATTTCTGATTCCCCACCTCCTCTCTGTTAGAATAACAAGCATCCATCATTATGCCCGGCTATGGCTGCCTTTTTGAAAAACATTTTATTTTCTTTCAAAGTTTACAGAAAAGTGTAGCTTTCAGGACACTAGATGTCTTAAGTCCTAAGTAAAGAGCGAGGACATTTTTTGATATTTTTCAAAACTCCTAAAAGCACAGAGAAATCCAAGCCTAGTTATAAAGCAGAAGAGTGCTCAGGTTGCAGAAGGAGCGCGCTGAAGGGGCCTAACAGAAACCCTCGTGCCAAACAAGACCCCTGGTTTCCCTGACAGTGGGCACCTGGTTCCTGCCCATCTAGGACTGCTTGATCAATGCACAGCACACAAGTGTGAGGGCACAGTTTGTCTCTGCAAACCCAGAATGTGGGCAAATCCTGATGCAGAAGGAAGGACTGAGCGGTGGTCTCCCTGCCTACCTCAGGTCTTTGCTGTGGGGTCCTGGGGTCCCCTGTTCCCACAGGCCTGGTTTGCTGGTTTGTGGCTTATTTCCTAGGGGACTGGCTAGTTTCTCCTATAAGCCACATCAGGGAGGAGTCCATCGCGCTGGGTCTTGGGGCATAATTCACTTGTCAGTGTACTTTTTAGTCTGGAAATGTCTAGGGAGAGAAACTGATTAGAGATTGTATGTCTGGCTTGACTTGAAGAACCATGGATATTTCCATTAGGATTTTTTTTCTTGGGGAGGTGGGGGGACAACTTGACACAAGCTGAAGTCATTTGGGAAGAGGGAGTCTCACTTAAGGAAATGTCTCCATCAGATTGGCTTGAGAACAGGTCTATGGGGGCGTTTTCTTGATTGAGGATTGATGTGGGAAGGCCCAGCTCACTTTGGATGGTATCATCCCTGGGGCATCTCGGATATATAAGAAAGCAAACTGATCCAGCCATGAGGGAATGTGCCATTATGCCTTGTTCCTCCATGGCTTCTGCTTCAATTCCTGCATCCAGGTTCTGGCCTTGAGTCCCTGCCCTGACTTCCCTTAGTGATAGTCTATGACGTGGAAGTATAAGCCAAATGACCCATCCCTTCCCAAAATGCTTTTCATCAGAACATTTTATTATAGCAACAGAAACAAAGCTAATACAGAGCTCTTGTGAGATGCTGGGATGGTATATGGACATAGAGAATGCTAAAGTCAGTTTCTGACCATGGCCTCAAGACAGAAGCTGCCGTCATGTGAAGACCAGGCCAGGCTTCTAACTGGCTAGTCAATAACATGGATTTAGACCACTTCCTCAGAAGTTGCAGAGGGGACGGTGGCAGCAATGGGAAGTGCGGATTTCATAATTCTTTATAATCCTCTTAAAGCACTCCGATTTGTCCTCAGTGCAGCCTTTAACTGAATACCATTCGATTCCCCCTGGAAAAAGAAAAGACGCTAAGGCAGGGGGTTGTTTGGGAAGGTGTATCCTCCTGGCCTTATGTGCTTCACCCAGCAAACAGGTCAGATAAAAGCCAGAGTGGAACCTCCAGCTTTACAGGACACAACTCTAGACCTCTACCCTGAAGGGCAGCCGCCTCCTCATCTTGCCTTTAAGAATTCGCAGGTGAACTGTCTAAGCAGGGCGCTTAGTTATATGCACATGCTTTCAAACCATACAACAATCACAGCTCTCTGCTTGAAACTGCTACTGTCTAGAAGTTTCTGCTGTGTTAGCTGTAGGGGAGAGTGCCCATACAATCAAAAGGCTGAGTCTACATGAGAGTTTCCTACACATGTAGGTGCTTCCAAGAGACAAAATCTTGTTTGCAACTCCACTTTTTCTGGTTTGTTTTGCTTTGAAACAGGTACACACTACCAGGCCTGTCTTCTTTACTTGGATTCTTGGTATCCGATTTCATCTCTTCATGCAATTAACTGAATGAGCCATCTACTCAGACCCCAATTGGTCCTTTAAAAAAGAGATTTTTAGAAATTTCTTATTTTTCTGGATAGATATAAATGTTTTCCTTTAATCTATGATTTTAATTATTTCTTGCTAACTCATTCTTTATCTTTTACATTTACTTATTCTTTAACATTATCATTTATTTTTACAAATTTTAAAATACTGACACACAAATCAATTGTTTTCTTTATGACTTTTGGGTTTTGGATGTCAAAGGGGGAAATCTTCTCTTTCGAACTTGAAATGTGTCCTGCAACATGTACTTCCAATCTTTTGTGTGTGTGTGTGTGTGTGTGTGTGTGTGTGTGTGCATGTGTGTGTGTGTGTGTGTGTGTGTGTGTATGTGTGTGTGTCTATGTGTATGTATCTATGTGTATGTGTGTGTCTATGTGTGTGTGTATGTGTGTGTGTCTATGTGTATGTGTGTATGTGTGTGTCTATGTGTATGTGTGTCTATGTGTATGTGTGTGTCTATGTGTGTGTGTATGTGTGTGTCTATGTGTGTGTGTATGTGTGTGCCTATGTGTATGTGTGTGCATGTGTGTGTCTATGTGTATGTGTGTGTGTGTATGTGTATGTGTGTATGTGTGTGTATGTGTCAAACATGGAATCTCAGCAGTTGCACTGGAGCCTGCATTTAGAAAACTCTGCATATGATCCATTAATATTTTCTGAGATGTGAATGCTGTAAGTTAGGTTACATGTAGATTTCTTAACATTTATGGGTCAAAGTATTTGTATTTGAATAGTGGTGACCATACTCATTTACTAGTTACTTTATAAATATTT
>JADRCD010160816.1:0-39790 GCA_019843815.1 Montemys delectorum
TTTTTTTTTTTTCATAAATATGCCATGGTGCTAGGTTATTGACAGCTATTTTCTGCCATGGATAAGCATATGATTTTTAATATATCTATGTTTACTAGAGACCAAGTTAATAAGAAGGCACTTGAGAAACAGTTTTGCAATCAAAATATCAATAGGGTATTTTTTTTATGTTTCTGTCCATTTTAATTTTTGTAATTTTTATTATCTTATTAAATAATGTAATTATTTTATCGAGTATGTGTGTGAGCCTGTGTTAGTGTGTGTGTGTGTGTACCACATGCATTCAAGATTCTGGGATGGACATAGATGGTGTTCAATGCTCTAAAAATAAAGTTATAGTTGACTGCGAAGGATATGGCCTCTTGGACTTGAATATGGGTCTTCTAAAAGAGCAAACAACACATCTAATTGAGCCTTCCCTACTCCACCTTCCCTTAACATTTCTAAATCACACACACACATACTCACTCATGCACACCATTTTCTAAGGAGTTACAAATACAGATAGATAAATTATAGAAATTATATGACAAGATGTATTTATATTTAATTATCTGGAAGAATTATTAAATTTTCTGAATATACATATAATTGAAAGTAGACATAGAATAAATATAGTATTTTTAAACATTATTGATATAAATTGTGTGTGAAATATAATTAGGAAAAATAGCCACATAGCTATGGTTGCTGATCACTAAAAGAAAGACATTGATAAAATGATAGTAAAATATATTTACGCATATGGAAAAACTAATAAAATCTGTAAAATCATCCAAAACTGAGTGCTTTTAGACAAAAAAAACTTGTTTTTCCTTTTATTATATCACTGATGTTAACATTTGTCTCAGATTATGTTATAAGTTAGATTTATGATTTTATATAATACTGTCAAAGATGATAATAACCAAACTGGAGTTGAAATTTAGACCAATATAAAAGTTTTAGTAGAAACAAATTATTAGATTTATTTTAGTATTTCCACAAATTTGTGATGGCTGATTTTTCACACACAGTCACCTAATTGACATTTAATCAAGCATACAGGAGTGCATGTTAAATATGAATTAATTACTGTGTGCTAAAATACTGTAATTTTATGGTGTGCAAACATGTAAGAACATTTCAGTTCCCGTTTAATTACTCATTTCATAGATTGGAAATGTATGTTTACCTAACTAACAATTCATTAGCTCTCTATGAAAGGAGATTTTTTTATCTGTTTGTTTGATATGTATAATATAAAGTTAATTAGATGTCATCTTTCAACAATATGTAGAAAGTTGTACCCGATTTAGCCCATCTATGTCATTTCTGATTTAAGTCATCTTATCGGTAATATGTGTAATGTGAATAACAGCTACTAAGACTACACATACACAGATATATAGTTGTAATTTTATTAACCATATGTATATGGGAAATATTTTTAAATTGTGGGTTAAAATAGAAGTGATGTCTCGTTTTAAAATTATTTATTTAAAATAACTGTGGTTAAATTACTTATGGAATGTTCTTGGTAAGATACACAATTCTGGAACTATGTGGCCATGCTAACATAACATTAAACATCATCACTTTCTTTGTGGAGTAACTTCCAAGTAACATGAAAGAAGCAGGTTTCCTTTGAGCACCATTTGAATGTGGAGGAGGAAGCCTCTGTGTATGTTAATATTTGCAATTCAATGTGTGATTTTCCATGATTCCCAACGTAACTCCTCTGTGAACACTTTCCAAATACTAATTTCTCCGTTTGGATTTTCCCTTCCATGCTCAGTCTTCATGTAGGTACACGTCTTCTTCTACTATTTCCACTTCCTGTTACATATTTTGTTTTACATTCTGGAAAGTTCTATGTTGGACGAAACAGCTTATTATAGCACACATATCTAGAGGAGCGCAGACAGTGAAGACATGGTCCACAGAACTCAAAATGGTCAACAAGCTGAAGGGCCCAAGTGATGACGCCTCAGTCCCTCTTGGGAGGGAGAAGAAAGCAATGACAAGTTGGGAGAGAGAGGGACCTGGGAGGGAAAGTGGATGGGTGGGGGTCAAGGGGGAGAGAGGGGAACTTGAACTGGTATTGGGTGAGGGAAAGGACTGAAGCCCTGAGTGCCAGCAGAAATAATTGAAAGAGGCAACCTCAGGAGATAGGAGTGGGGTGGGGGAGGGGACCTCTAGAATACACTATAGACTTTGGAGGTGAAAAACTCTCAGGACTCAAAGGAAGGAACCGAAGATGAAATGCCTGAATGTAGGGAGTGGAAACTTATAGAGCCCACCTCCAGCAGGAAGACAGGGCATCAAGTGAGGGATGGAGTAGCCATCCCACAGTCAAAACTATGACCCATAATTGTTCTTGTCTGAAAGAACTACATGGATGGAAATGTAGCAGAGCCTGAGGAAAAGAAGGTCCAGTGATAGGTCCAAAGTGGGATCCAGCTCAAGGGGAGAGAGGTACCAAGGCCTGACACTATTACTGAGGCTATGGGGTGCTCACAAAAAGGGACTTATCATGACAGCCGTCTGAAAGACTGACCCCTGTGGTTGAATTTGGGAAAAGGTGAGGAGAAGGGCGACCCTTAGTAGGACCAGCAATCTCAATTAACCTGGACCCTTGAGATCTCTCAGACACTGAACCACCCACTAGTCAGCATACACCAGCTGAAACTAAGTTCCCAACACACATACAGCAGAGGACTACTGGGTCTCAGATCAGTCAGAGAAGATGCACCTAACCCTCAAGAAACTAGAGGCCCATGGAGTTTAGAGGTCTGGTGGGTCATGGGCAGGTGGTGGAGACAGGGGCTTCAGGAGGAGGTATGGGATGTCGAACAGTCAGAGGGTGGACCTCGGGGGAGGGAATAAAATCTATAAATAAAAGACAAAAAATACATATTTACTTCCAACTAAAGTCACATTTTTTTTGGAGGGGCGTTCGATTTTCCACATCAGGTTGTTATATGTCTCCATCCCCTAAAATATGAAGTTCTGGCCTCAACAGTGATAAAGTATTCACACTACAAATATATTCAGTTTGGCCAGATACCATTTCTAACCTATGCATAGACACTAAGAATTAAGTCTGACTTTACTAGAGAGCTTAGTATCAAGAAAAAAAAAATTTACAACTCTTTGAATAGCAGTTCTGAGATCTTAGTCACTTGGTTGCAGTTTACTATGTATGTACCATATGTAAATTTCAGATATTAATGCATATCCACTAAGTGCTGGCTACTACAGATCACTGCATGTGAATATCACAAACTATCCATACTGAAGCACTGGAATCAAATGAGCAATAATATTGCATATAGGTAAGTATCAGAACTGTTACATGTAAAAATTGTTAATTTTAATTTCTGCATGCAGTTTACAAATATATAAATTACCATCAACTGTACTAGGCATACTTGCAGTGATAGCAAGCATTTTAAAGTACCAAAGATTATTTATTTATACATTCGTGTTGTTGTCAGCTGCTGGTACTTTCTTTTTGCAATTATAGATCAACTGGGTTTTTTTTGTACATTATGTAAATAAAATACTTTTGAAAGTATTGTGTCTTCAAAAGAAGATCAGGCCACAATTTATTTCCACTGAGTTCATTATAACACAACTTTGGAAACAAGAACCATAAAGTACTAAGATATAGAGGAAATTAAAGTTCCATAGTACGCAATAGATATTCACATTTAATTAAGTGCTAAGCTGCCACATAGAAAAAAAAAATCAGAGAAAATTCACAAAAGGAGAAATTAGTGTTTAGAAAGTCTTCACAGAGAAGTTATAATAGTAATCATGAAAGTCAATTACAATTTTTAGGAAACACAGAGGCCTGGTTCCTCCTTATTCGTGGGGTGCTTGGAGGAAGTCTGGCTTCTCTCATATTTCCTGGAAGCTAACGATACAATGAGAGGAAAGGAGTAAATTTAACCTCTTGTTTATTCATCTCCCACAGTGCCTTTTTAAAAAAGACATCTTCTCTTGCCCTATGGCTAGTTTTTAAGGTCTTCATATTCGATGTAAAATACAAGGACTTCAAAGAACCTGACTCTTAGAAATAATATCTACAATATTTACAGTGATAGAAATGAAATAAGACAAATGTTAAAATTATCATTCATTGTACTAGTAACGCAAAATGTATTGCTCATTATTTCCCCAACTGTGATTAACCTTACACTTTGTCACTTTTTCTTTCAAGTTCATGTTAGGATCCATGAAGAAAGGGTAACATGACTCAGAGCTTCAGGAATGTGAACTTCCTCCAGGAACGGTAACTTCCTGACTTATGGCTGACTGCAATTAAACACATATACAAGTACCATGAAGAGACATGTACTTCAGCTCAAGATTATTTAGGGTAAGAAACTTGAGGTATTTATGAGTTCACTGTGACGAGATATGGTACTTATGTTTGCTCCTCCTCGTGGGTGAACTGGCCTTGACAGGTGGTAGCAGTGTAATTTACTCCTTGGCTTCCTGGTACAGGTATATATGCAAATATACACACAATGGCAAAGGGTAATGATGAGAAATTATTTCTATGAATGCTACTTTTTTATTTTAGAGTCCTTGAAATTTATTTAATAATTGCCCCATAGTTCCAAATATTCCATTGAGATCCAAATGAGGGAAGAAAGAACATGGACTAGAATTGCCATGTACATATGTGAGTCCTCAGTTATGTCTTCACTAAAGTTATATTTTCTTTCATTTTTTTATGCATCTCTGTTATAATACAAAGAAAAATATTAGCTTTTTCATTTAGGTCAACATTGATATTTGAAAGAACAACTTGTTTAGTGCTTTGGACCATCCCTGTAAGTCAATTTACACTTTTCCCTGTTTGCTTGCTTGCCTAGTATTTCATGTTTCTGGGACTTTTTATGTTTTTGATATACATGTGTATACATGTATACATATATACATACACATATATATGTTTATTTACTTATTTATTATTATTTTATGCTCTTGGAAAGTTTTGCTATGTAGTTGAAATGGGCTTCAAACTCATGATCCTCCTGTCTCAGCATGATCAGTGCTAGAATAGTGCCCTGCAGCATTATGCCAGCTTTGACCTTGAGGTTTCTATAAGGTTGATAAAGTGACAAAACACAATAATATATTAAATTAGATTGTTTGAAAGTACAAATGTAATAACTATATTTGTAACAATTCTCTATAAGCTACTTCCAAGAATTTGTGACATTCTGATACCAGAAAGATGGCTCAGTGGCTAAAAATACTTTCTGCTCTTGTAGAGGACCTGGTTTTGGTTTGAGATATCCACATGCAGGTGCACAAATGTAAGTAATTCCACTTCCAGGGAATTTCTTGCCTGTATTGATTACAGACTCAGGACATACATTTGGTATAAATACATTAAAGCAATCAGCTCAGAACATAATAAAATAAAATAAAATTTAAAAGGTATATCGTTAAAGAATCCTAAGTTGTTCATAAAAGTAACATTATTCAGATTGATTTAGAACACACAACTATGTATATATTAGAAATGTATGTATGATGCATGTAAACACAATGAAAAAAGTAAATTTTAAAGACAGCAAGGATGGGCATATGTGAAGGTTTAGACTGAAGAAAGGGAAGAAGTGACACACTTATAATCTCTAAAATAAAAAATAAAAATTACATAAAAAGTTTTGACATCTTAAAATGTTGTCACATAGCTCAAAAAGAATAATAGAGAGACATCTAGGTTACTTTCTCCTTCTGTAAGGTTTTCTACTTCTTCGCTCAACACATTGATATGCACATAGCAGGAATGAGATGTAGTGAGTTCTGATTGAAAAAATAGCTCCCAGTAGCCAATTTTGGAGATATAAAATTGGCAAGTAAATTTACAAATATTCAAGGTATAGATCATAGTACTATTTACATTAATTGTAAACGATTGCTATGATCAAACTTGATACCGTGACTCATTTCCTATTTGTACATGTGGTGGTATGTGTACAAGCAAATCAGGGACTTTCTTACAGCCATTTTAATAAGCTAGCACAGCGTTTGCTGTAAGTTAAGTCATCAGCAACAGATAACAGATGAATGCATTCATATTCCAACTTTTCCATGCTCTGGTCTTATTCCCTTTTTTGTTGTTCAGGGGTGGAAAATTTTTAGACTTTGGCAATATGTCTTTCCCTCCTTGTTTGAGCTGCTGGAATAATGGCCCATTATATTGCAAAGTTCATGACCAGTGCTTTATTTTTGCTGTCAACTATTCTTAGGCATCACTAGGCACACGGATAACAAAGAATCCTAAATATATTCTTTCAGAAAGTATTATGAAAACAACAATCAGTGGACAGGATGCCACATGCATGTGAGGTTGTGCCAAGAACTTTATTTATCAATGTGAAGTTAACAGAACTTCTTCTTTGAAATGATTTACATGAAAGTCACTATGATATTTCCAATATTACAGGAGCCCCAAATAATTATGTATATAGGTGTTGATTTGGAAGGTGAGGTATTCAAATGTTTGTTGTGGGCATGAATGTATGCATTCTTTGAATTCATGAGCACTAGTGATCCAGCTACAAGTAAAATTAATTCTTTGATGTATTGTTAATTTTTAAACTGTTCTGATTTCTCTGGGCCACTTAATATTATCAATATATCAAATCTTTCAAATGAAAGGAAGCATGGAAATGAATAGTACATGTGAGAGTAGGTCTTAAACATCTGTTTTCAGAAGAATAAGGAGAGGCAGTTATAGTGAAAATACTCAAATAGAAAATTTTGGAGTATACTACCTTTAATTTGTCAGAAGCAGCATAAAATCAAGATTAAAATGGGAATAAGGCAATAATTTGGCTTATTAAAATATTTACTATCATTTGCAGAGTTCAATGTTTTTATATGAATTTAGTTTTATTTATCCTTGGGGAAATTTGCCCCCAACAGTTTCATATACTATATTCTTGTTTTTCCAGGAGTATTTTCTCAGAATTTCTTTGTGTGTATGTACTATGGCATTTATTTCAAATGCTCATTTCATGTACCAAATGCTAAATTGTTGATGCTTTAATTAGATTTGAAACTTTTGATAAAAATTATATTTTTATTTCATATTACAAAGCAATGAAGTATGCTGAACTGATTCAGTTCTCCTGTGCTGACTGGGTTTTTATCAACTTGACACAATTCTACAGGTGTCTGGGGAGTTAAATCTTAATTGAAAAATAATCCACAAATCCTATTTAATGTTTGGAACTTTTCTTTAAACAATTTGTAATATTATATTTTTCACAAAACAACCAAAATTATTATTGTTTCTCAATGTTGAGAATATAATCCAAAATCTTGATTAGAATTAATAACTGAGATACATCTAAACATCTCCATCACACATATACACACATGCATGAACACACACATATGTACCTATATATAATATATATATCTGAAACACTTGCTGTAATCAAAATGTTATGGTGATTAGGGCACACTAACTGCAATAACTACATAAATATCATATGATCCATATTGTCAAAATTTCTCTGTTAATTATATTGTACAGAATCATGTACAAATTAAATAATACTATAAATCAGAATCAAAGATATTTATAATATCAGGAATTATTAATGCAAAAAAGCAGTTAATATAGATCCTGAAGTTGGAAAGTGTCTTAGTCAGGGTTTCTATTCTTGCACAAACATCATGACCAAGAAGCAAGTTAGGGAGGAAAGGGTTTATTCAGCTTACACTTACATTGCTGTCGATCACCAAAGGAAGTCAGGATTGGAACTCAAGCAGGTCAGGAAACAGGAGCTGATGTAGAAGCCATAGAGGAATGTTACTGACATGCTTTCCCTGGCTTGTTCAGCTTGCTTTCTTATTGAACCCAAGATTACCAGCTCAGAGATGGCACCACCCACAGGGGCCCTCCCCCCTAGATCACCAACTGAGAAAATGATCCACAGCTGGATCTCATGGAGGCTCTTCCCCAACTGAAGTTTCTTTCTCTGTGATAACTCCAGTCTGTGTCAAGTTGACACATAAAACCAATACAGGCAGAAAGAAGCAATTTGTGAAATGATAGTCTTAATGAAGTTCACGTTGTAAAAGCCCAAGGAGAAGAAAAGTGTCAGGTGTATGGATAGTATAAACCAAACCAAACCAACAAACAAAACAGGAAAGCACAAATCTATATTGAGTCTATTGTCAGAGGGATCAACAAGTTTGATGGGTTGGAAAAGTATTGTAGAATAGGTCTTGAATCTTGTGACAAATTCCAAATATAAGTCAAAGTTAATTAATTAGGGAATAGGAAATTATGAAACACTATTGACAAGAATGTTGATATCATCATGATTATTAATACAATCACTTACAATTATGTAGTAATTTTCAAGGCCTGTATAGACTCCCAGGACATCATAAAGAGGCATGTTTCTTTTCCATGACATTTCCAAATCCTCGTGTCATTTAGCATTCTCCCTAGCACATATATTCTGTGTCTCTGATTCTAACTCAAACATATATGAAAACAGCTTATCAATGAAAATGATATGAGCTTGGAATAATCAGAGTAAGACACAGAAGTCATTTCTGTGTCTGACAGTGACTTTCAGGAATTTATACTAATGGAGAATAGTGTGCAAGGAAAATGGGTGAGGTTTAAATGGGAACATAGAAGTGAAGCTTTCCCACCAGCCAGATATTTAATTGGACTCATAGAGCCAGATAATATTGGAGGCCCAAGCCCATCAGCATTTTCATCTTCTTTGTTGGTTACAGATATCCAGCACTCTAGTCTTTTGGTCTGTGGGGTGATTTGTTTAGCAGACCAGCAGGTAAATTTGCATGCTGACAGAAGTTCAACAACAGAAGATAACAGGGAGAATAAATGGCTGAGAAAGAAGAACTGGTAATAGGGATAACTCAGAAAACATGTCCTAAATTGTTTTTGATGTAGAGCAATACCACAGTCACTACTGGGGGTGGAAAAGGTGCCAACTAGAACAATCACTAACTTCAGAGCTTACTGATGGGGGTGTAATAATAAGATGGAAGAGAATAGGTGTAAATGAAGACAGGCATTAATTAGTGTGTGTGTGCACATGCCTTGTGTTTCTGTGTGTGCTTGTCAGCCTAAGATGTGAGCACTGAGATGTGTCTTCTCACTTTTTATCAACCAGGGATTAGTCTCTTTTCTTCTCACTTATTCAGACATGAATCATTGTCTTATGCTTTGTATGTAGACATGAATAAGACAGTTAACTTCCATTAATAACAATTTCAAGATGTCCAGTGCATGTGTGGGATTTGTGAATGTGAAGTTGACACTACTTATACCCAGTAGTAAGTGAGGGAGTTGGGGAATGTTCTCGTGTCTGGTCTGCATAGGAACTCACATAGGTTACAAGACCTTCAACAAGAGTACTGAGAAGATTTTACCTCCATCGTAGCTAAGCTGAGAGTTGACAGTTCTGCTGCACCAAGGAATGAATTTTAGGCATGAGTTTTGGATACAGACTTCCTGCTATGGTCAAAACTATTTGACTTGAGTGAGTAACTTTATTCTCAGGCCACAGAGAACAGGTTACATTCATTTAAGAAATGGTGTTTGTATTAAGATGGTCTATCCATAAAGTCATTCACCAACTGTTTCAATGAACAATGGTTCTGCTTGGAGGGTGACACAGACATTAGGTGTGGGTAAGAATTTGGTTCATTGGCTGTGATAATTTGGGAAAGCATTCATCTCAGAGAAAGAGTAACTTATAAATTCCTCTTCTTCAAACTTGATACAAGAGCTACAAATGTCAAGCAAAGCCATTCAGTCTCACTCTTTGTTGTTCTCTTTCCTACAAGCCAACTCCCAAATTTTGGGCTTGTAACACAGTAAGAGCCAAGATTTTAAACTCTACTAAATACAAAACAAACAAACAAACAAACAAAAAGACTTTATATATTTATGTTCATTTAGGAAAATACTAGTATTATTTTGAAGTATACAGTTAATATGTTTGGAGTTATTTTAAATTTATATTGAGAAAAACGTATGTATTTTCAGTATTGCTGTAGACAAGCATCTACATAACACTGTTAAATTGATTGTTGTTTTATATCAAACAACTTTTATAATACTCATTTTTATTGTTATAATATTTTATAAATTTTAAGGAATATGACAAAAAAGATATTGTAGGTATTGAAGAGGGGATCTCTGGGAGGAGTTGGGGTACAAAAGGGAAACAAGAATGTGATTTAATTCTATTTACATAAAATATGTTTTTAAATGTTAACAAATTCAGATAAATTGAAGTCATGTAGCTTTTCTCATCATAATGCAATAAAAGTAAAAAAAAAAAAAGAATACTGAAAAGAGAAAATATCTCAGGGAATGTTTTCAAAGCAGGTCCCTCTCTCCTTCTCCTTTTCCACCTCTACTTTTTCTTCTCTGCCTCTTCCCTTCTTCTCCTTTCTCATCACAAGTTTCTTTGGGTAGACCTGAGAACTCTTTCTTAAGAGAATCCCATATAGAAAGATAGACACATGGCACTGTGACCCAGCCTTGAGAGAAGAAGTTAAAATGATATAGTGTTCTTTATGTTGGAGATTTGGGATGACCAAGCACAAAATGAAGGTCAGTAATGTCTCATTTCAATCAGTTCTACATCAGTGCATACTCCTATGTAAAGGCATGTCAATACAATGCTTGCTTTGTTTTGCCTTTATTAAATGCTAGGGGAGCTTTGAAGTCAAGGAATCCATGTCCAACTTGAATAAAACACTTTCTTATGTCTATTTATGCCTAATTAACCACATTGTGGCTTGTGTAGGAAGCTAAATCTCAGATATTTATATTTCCTGAGAAGCAACTTAACTAAATATACAAACTTTTCAGGCTTTCACTTTTCAGAATTTCCTACAACTTAACAATGCAGTTATCATATTTTTGATCAGTATATAGTGAATCTAGTCTATTTTACTAAGATACTAATATGGAATTAAGGAATACTAGTAATATAATAATAGTATGTGACCAATGTGGTCGGTGAGAGGTCCAATATATATTAATATGACACCAACCCCAATCCATTATTCCTAATTCAGATTTCCTTTATTCCATCAGTAATCCCCTTCACACACATCATCATGTATCATAGAAAGAAATTCTATTTTTTTTGCTCGTGCTTCCCCTTAACAGCAGTCATTAATTTACTGATACCCTGTCTATCAGCCCACATCATCTTGATTAGAGCTGTTATCCTAATCAAAAGGCTGATAATTAAGACTATCCATCTGTAGAGTTCTAAGTGCTAAGATGAGTTGAAGATCCTAATTAAGATTATTTAGGTGTTACTTAAATGCCATGATTTGACTCAGCTAATCATACCAGCAGGTACATTAGATTTGCATTAATGTTCTGCTGAAGCCAGCAGCTATTTAGGCAGATCAAAAATGTAGATTGCAGATACTATTCAAACGTCTTTATTTGAAAGTGATATTGAGACAATACATTAAGATAAGCAGGGTGTTAGAGCAGCTTAGGTTATTTCCACATTGCTTAATTTACTTTATGGTAATAAGTGGAGTATTTAGAATAAACAGCCTATTTACTGAATTTGCTGTGTATCACTCATCATTTTGTGGTCTCTCCATTCGTTGATGCACTCCCTGACACTGGCATTTTTTTCAGCATCTATCGCTATGCCTGCTATACTGACAGTGACGTTGAACAACCCCTTCCAACCAAGGCTACTAAGCATAAATATGTGGGAGTATACCGAACATATTGCACCTCTCTCCAGAAGATGATAGTACTCTGTGATGAAGAAATAAAATGGCATTCATTACTATTCAGTTAAAGTTTAGCTAGTATGATCACGAATATTATCATAGAACAGTATAATCCATTCATGAATATTTTTATTATTTTACCTTTGATGAGTAAAAATACAAACTATATTTTCTATTAAATTTATGTGAGTAAATGGATCCATAGAATCTACCTGTGCCATGACTTTTTTTCTAAGAATTTCCCTTTTAAATTCTAAGGAAACATAATACTATGGAGATATGGATAGTATATTTTTACTGGATTAATTCTTTAAAATATGTGAAGTACGGTCAATTCATCTCCCATGCTGTCACTATGTACCTGCCACATGCTGCTTAAGAGAAGATTGCATATGTGGGCGCACAGTTCTAGAGTACACAGTGTGTCATCCAGGGGAAGACATTAAAACTGGATTGGCTCCTTTGGAGGCTGGAGCTCATGATGTGGTAGACTTGTCAAGTCTAGAAGGATCAGAAAGCAGGAAGCAGGAAGAGAGGTGGCAATCAGTTAGCACCTGCAATTCCCATCTTTATTGGCCTACATCTGTAGGCACCATGTCCAAAGGTTCCACAACCTTCTAAAACATTAGTTCCAATCCTTGAAACAAGTGTTGAGACATGTTAACCTTTGGAAGAAATTTTATAATCAAACTATAAAATCATGTTTCTAGCCCACATAGATTTCAGAATATCCAAAATCCACCTGGCTCTACTTCAAATATTTCCAGTGTTTTCACAGCCAGAACCTTGTTCAAAAAACTAGTCTTTTCAAAAACTGATTGGAAACATTACTTATGAGTTTGTTTTAATCGTAAAAATAAGTTATAAATTTATACTTCATAGATGTACAGAAGGAAATATTACTACAAAAAGATGAGGAGGGGACAATAACAAAGGGAAATTCACAAAATGAAGAAGCCTGAAACTGCAAAGGCCGAGCATCAAATATCTGTGTGTCCATGTCCAATATCTAGGTGTCTTAGTTAAGGCTTTACTGCTGCGAAGAGGAATGACTATACTATCACTTTTAAAGGAAAACATTTAATTGGGGCTGGCTTACAGTTTCAGAGGTTCAGTCCATTATCACCATGGTGGGAAGCACAACATTGTGCAAGCAGAAATGATGTTGGAGGAGCACAGAATTCTACATTTTGATGTGCAGCCAGCAAAAGGCAACTCTGTGCTATACTGGACATAGTTTGAGCACAGGAGACCTCAATGCCGAGCCCACATTGATATACTTTCTCCAGCAAGACCATACACACTTCAACACGAACAGCTCCTAACACTACCACTCCCTATAGACCAAAAACTCAAACACATAAGTCTATGGAAGCCATACAGAACCTCTAGAGCCACACGGAAGCCTCTAGGACCTTAGTGTAAACCTTGATGAGCACCTGTATTTTTGATTCATAAGTATTTATGTTAACTTTTCCATAATCCTCTTGAGCCAAAGCAATATTTGTTACTGTTTATTTTGTTTTGTGAGTATTTTGATTTCTATTTCTGTGAAACTTCTGTCATGGGAAGTTTGATGATGGCAACATTAAATCCTTATATTGCTTTGAGTGTTTAAGAATAGTTATGCTGCTTCTCTCTGAATACCTAATATCCAATCTGAACTACTTAGAAAATTCACAAGTACTTTATATTTATATTATTTTCTATGTCTCTCATTTTCTTCTTTGACAAAACTTTTCAGTGATTTAAGTTGTTTTTCTTATACCATCTTAAGTAAAATTTATTTCCTTATTTTTTCCAGGTATCTTATGTATAAAACAGCTACAGAAGTTTCTATGCTTATTATCTATGTTTTTGGGGATTTGCATTCATGAGTCCCTGTCATGTATCAACCAAGGCAAATTACACTTTCTCTTTCACCTTAAATGCATCTTTTTTATCCTCTTCTAATTTTTGTGGTCAGGACTTTATTAAAGAATAATGGAAAAAGTATGTCCCATGGATTGAAAAGATGGCCTAGTGGATAATGAATCTTCTACCATGTCAAAAGACCTCAATTTGATCCATAAAATGAACAAAAATAATTTTCTCTTACAACTTGTCTTCTGTTTTTACATGTGTAAATTGTCATGTTCCTTCTGAGTTTCACATGTGTGCATTGGAATATTCTCTCATACATATTCATAGTAAGCACATAATGTAATGCAATATGAAATAGTAGATACAATTGTCTTATTTCTGATTTAGAAAATGCTTTACACATTTTACAACTAAGTATGATGTTAGTTGTAACCTGTAATTGCTAACTTTCATTATATTGAGGTACAATCCCTATATGCCTAGTTTGTTGGTTGGTTGCTTTTATTATAAAAGTATATTGAATTTCCTTACTTTTGTAATAGAGGGCTTGAATAATAGCTGTAGTTGAGAGTGCTCTGGCTCTTCCAGAGGACTGAAGTTTTATTCCAGAATCCAGATTAGGTAGCTCACAACTACCTGTTGCTCTAGCTTCACAAGCTCTGATGACTTCTGGCCTCAGTGGGCACCCATGTATACATACATAAATAATAAATACCCACATATACATAAAATATAGAAAAACATTTTAAATGATGATCACATCTGTTTCTTCATTTTTTTTTTGATGAAAGGAATCTTGTGTGATTTATTCTTGTTAAACTATCCATGCTCTACCTGGAGAAAAATTACACGTGATCATAATCTATGTTTCATCTAGTGTGATCTTCATTTATGTTAAGTAGTATTTTATATAGGTTTATGTATATTTAAAGTATTTGGGTCTATATGTATGTTTATGTGTGTGAGTGCAGGTATACATGTCTCATTATATGCAGATGAATGCCAATGCGGACAATACAGGTACTTAGTCCTCAGTTTTCATCTCTTTAGAGACAGAGTCTTTCTTATTTTGTTCACTGTTACATATGCCAAAGTAGTTGACAGAAATGTTTCTGGGAATTTGATCTCCCATTCTTTTGTCAGAGCATTGGGATTACAGGCATGTTCAAACCCACTCAACTATTATATGGGGGTTAATTCATGAAACCAGCTTTCCAGTTCTTTGTTGAGAAATTTTGCTTCAAGTTTATTGACCTGAGTATTCTTTATAATTTTTCTTATATCATTTTATACTGATATTAGTGTAACTTGTGAGCATACTTCTTCTGAATCTGAGTTCCAGTATGCCTTGGATCTAATGTATCAGTGGTACCAAGCTTGATCCCCAAATAAAACTTCCTTTAGTCAAAACAGGCTGCAGGAACCAAGCTTCTTTCACAATTCATAACCCAAGGTGCAAGCACCAATGGCCACGTTGCCATTGTTTGCTCCAGCTTTACTGAGTCCAAATCACTGCATTATTTGGGGAAACAGAAATAGGCTACCAAATCAAAGTATTTCCCTTTTGGATCCATAGGCAGAGGAGTGTCTTATTAATTGGCTCCCCTTGAAAAATGATGAAAGAGGTGGATGTTGCCTGAGATGTGCAGAAGCGACTGTAAATGCAAGAAAAAGCAAATAGATGTGTCACTATCAAAGTAATTCTTTAGCTGTCTAGTAATGGTGACCTTTCAGATATGGAAACCTAAGAGTTTCTAGAATAGAAATTCAACATAATTATTGTAATGAAATAGTGAGGGACAGCACATTTTTCACACTTCATCATAGACATTGGACTTTAAGAGTCTAATATTTTAAATTATAATTTTAAGCTAAATAACTTCATTATCCATAATTTGCAAAGCAGTCCTTAAAACCCATGGTATTCATAGCTTCTAAGCTTTTCCTTTCCCAGACATTGATATGCCAGCTATTTGTCTGATGCTGGGACATAATTTTCTAATGCCCTTAGGTAAGAAAAGTCTGAGTTATTGAACTCAGAGACATTGCTGAAATTATAGATGAATAGAAAGAGCATGGAGGCCCTGAGTACCCTGAACTTTGACTAGACTAGCACTGAATAATTTAGAGGCAAATATGTTTGGCACTATTAAAACCCTGAAGCCTCTGATGACGACACTCAGTAATTCCATTTTCCTGGAATATTGCCAAAAGTCCCTTGGTTATGACTTATTTATTTTAGTGTGACCAACTCATATTTTACAAGAATGATTTTCATGAAATTAATTTTATTACAAAGTGCATTTTTATCTAAAGTTTTGTTAGCATTTTGTATAAAAATCCTAATCATTGTAAATTATTCATAACTTCTCTTCAGAGATGGCTACTTCAATCATTTTGTTGTAAGCTATTTTGTTTCATAAAAACTTAACCAGTATTTAACATTGTAGTTGATAGGGAAGTTTAGTTTTAGGTACATACTAATATGCAGACATTACACAGATTCTACATATAATGCTTATTTATTAAGCACTCACTGTGATGTACAACTTATAGCTTTACTTTTATGCTTCAGCAACACTAAGACACTTAAAGCCTCCTTGGTAAGTTTGTGTTGAGGGCACCTGAAGAGATTTGTATACTTACCTGCTACAGGACAGAAGTTTTATCTGATTTGTAAGGATGTTGTACAGCTTGAGATAATTTCTCCATATTTCTTTTTTCATAAAAGTTTATCCTACAATCTTTTTCATTTTAGTAAATAACAACTCCTTTCTTTTGTTCTCTTAGAACCCCTAAAGTAAATGTCAATGGTTATTTTCCCCTTTTTTCCCAACAATCCGCACAGAAATTCTAGCTTTGCATTCATGATGCAGATAAATTCCTTCCACTCTGTATCATTGTTATGTAGACACAGGTCAAAGCTGTATTAGATTTTTCATTGTATAGATCAAAAGGGCTTGGGTTTCTTAATGTATTTATAATACCTTAAAGAGGAAGGAAGATGGACACAGTTGTTTTCTAGAACATACGCACACACATACGCAATGCACACACACACATGAGCTTGGTAAATTATAACAGCTAGAATTGGTTCTAGACTCAGAAATGTCTATTAATATCTCAGAAAACCCTTCAAGGCAAGCATATATGTTATTAATTTTCAGATAATCCGCTTAAGGATTTTCAAGTGTGGGTCAGGCTTTATATGGGAAAAGGTGGTAAAGAGTAGTTATACTACTCTTCCTATAGTAGGGCTCAGTAATGTACCACTTCTGCATTCTTCTGCAGATCTTCTGGGTTTTTTTTGTACATATCTATGAGCTTCAATAATAGTTGTAATGGTTCTGTGAGTTTTTTAGTATCTTTAAATATGTTCCATCTTGATAACCTATCTGCAGTGAGTTCTATGTCTCAAAGTCACAAACTCCAAGTGGAAATAAAGGACTGATATTCACTGTTGAGATAAAAGGTCAAAGTTTTTGATTAAAAGCCTCAGTGTAGTAAAGCAATGTAGATGATCTCATGTGAGTTCAGAATGAAATAAAAAATAGATGGTTGATAATTGACAAAGTCAGTTGAATCTCAATCCTTAGGAACACTAGGACTGAGTTGTACACCTCCTCTCCATATTTCAATAATGAACCTCAAATACCGTGAAACTAGGAATGATAGTTTGTTCACAGAAAGGATATTTAAAGAGGTAATTATGGCAAATGTTTCACAGGAATAAATTTAAACACAGACACGCACTGTGTTGAGATTGTGCCAGAGGAAAAAGCTTCCTTAGACAACTTCCTGACACTTTCAGCTCAAGCACTGACGCTACAGAATTTATCTTCCAGGTAATAAATTTGTGTAGTTGAAGTCTACTTCCATTATGCTCTTGATTATGCTAGTCCAATTCATTAATGCAGAGATAATAATACTTGACAATTATTTAAGTTCATAGGAGATCTGGAAAGGGACACCAGGGATATCAATAGAATACATCTAAAAAGTTTAGATTCAGGAGTAGTAAGATGGAAAAAAATTCTTTTCTTTAGGCAAAGAGACCTGCCTTATAATGCAATTAAGTCCCTGCATCTCAGAAATTGAGGTGAGTTTGTACAGAATAAAAAGTGAAAACGACCAAGCATATTGAGAATGTTAATAAAATCTAGTACAAGGAAGACACAAATCAAAGCCACAAAAGTTATTTTTTTCTTGGCATTTATTCAACAACTTAATATTATGTTACTAACAAATTATTCTGGAAATACAATATTAATTTACATTTTAAAACATAATTCCACTATGTGGCCTCATTGATGTTATATACAATTTAAAAATAGGCACGTAAGCAATTGTAGGTGTTACCTTACACAACTTAGTGTATAAGATCAGTCAGTTATTTGAACATGCTATAACTGTGCAATTGTGTTGAAGTGGGGTCATATTAATTCTATATTGTACTGTAATTAAAAGTAAGCATTTGGTATTCAAGAATTCACACGAATTTGAGTTGCTATTTGAGAAATTATATGGACTGAAATTGTGTATTGCTTATTTTTTTAGCATAGGCTCAGCTCTAACTCTAAATTATTTATGTAGACATTGAAAAGTATAGTGTTTCAAACAAAACAACCATTCTCATATACAGTTTGTTGATGATTCAAGCTGGTTGCTAGGAATGAAGACTCTTGCTTTGGAAAGGATTTATGAAAACTGGTGTCCATATTAGCTAAAATAAACAAACTAATGTTTTCTTCTCTTGACCTTAGAAGCTCATCCTTCTGGAATATTCTTTGTATTTTGTTGAAGTGTTTAACTTCCTAATCACCTCCTGGTGTTTTAGTGAAGTTCCCCTTTGCTTGTCTAAAGAGTTCTTCTGGCCCTTGGTATTTGCACACAGAATCTAAATATTTGTGAGAGTACTTGCCCCTGCTCTTTCCTCCTCAGTGAGCAAAGGCAAACATCGGTCATTCTCAGACTCCCACCAGTAAGAAGGAAAGAATGTTAGTCTCTCCATACAATTTCTGTACTTGAGCAAGGATCACGGTTTATTGGCTTAGTCATCAGTCATTGGCAGGCACTCATATACAGTAGGTACAATATTTCCTCTGTGAATTTTGAGAGTTTTACTCACTGCTCAGAAGCAGATGTCAGTAAACACAGATGACTCCACATGCTGTGGTTCCACAACGTATGAGGAGTAACAGTGATGTAGAAGTAGTCTGACCTGGCGCTAAGGAGAACACTCTAGATGAATAAGAAATGGAGAAAAATATACTGATGATTACAAAATTCTGAACCTTTTTTTTCTGATGTGAATCTTTTTTTTATTAGATATTTTCTTTATTTACATGAAAATTTCTCCTTTCCCAGTTTCCCATCCAAAAAAAAAAAAAAAAAAAAAAAAAAAAACAACCAACCAAACAAACAAAAACAACAAGAACAAACCCCTGTTGTCTCCCCCCTCCCCATGTCGGCCACCCCACCCTCTCCCACTTATTGGCCCTGGCATTCCCCTACATTGGGGCACAAAACCTTCACAAGGCCAAGGTCCTTTCCTCCTATTGATGATCGAATTTGCAATCCTCTACTTTTAATATTGACTTTTACTGTAGAAAGATGAGTCAAACAATAAACTGAACATATGAAAATGTAGAATGTGAAACCTGTTTATATGTATTAATTATTGGAACTATTGCTCCAAGTAAAACTGAGATCCATCATCTCAGAGATATTTTTATATTGTTAGTTTAAAAAGTGAGACCTCTGCAGGAATCCCAGTCAAGTGATAGAGATAGCCCATTCACAAAACTTTCAATCCTAAATTTATCCTGTCTACAAGAAATGCAGGCACAGAAGATGGAACAGAGACTGAGGGAATGGCCAGGCAATAGCCACCCCAACTTGAGACACTTCCCCTAGGCAAGCACCAATCACTGGCACTATTAATGATACTCTGTTATGCTTGTAGACAGGAGTATATTGTCCTCTGAGAGGTTCTACCAAGCAGCTGACTCAGACAAATGCAGACACCCACAGTATAGGTCCTGAAGAGGATAGGAGCTCTACAGGGAGACCGACAGAGTCAATTAACCTGGACCCTTGGGACTCTCAGAATTTGAATTACCAATCAAATTTATATATACAAGCTGGACCTAGTCCTCCCATATGAACATATGAGGTAGATGTTCAGCTTGGTTTTAGTGTGGGTCCTGGACAATTGGAAGGAGAGGGCTATTACAAAAGCTGTTTTCTGTTTGTGGGACATATTCTTCTAGCTGAGCTGCTTTGTCTGGCCTTGTTGGGAGAGGAAGCACTTAGCTTCTTAGCTTCTAAGAGACTTGAAGTGCCAGGGTGGAGGGATACCCAGGGGTCCCCAACCTGGTCAGAGGAAAAAGGGAAGGAGATGGGGGAAGAATTGTGGGAGGGGACAATCAGGACTGTAGCAGTGAGTTGGATATAAAATTAATAAGTAAAAGATAGTATTAAATTTAAAAAATGAGAACTCTAGTTTTTGCCAGAAATAGCCCGAACTTTTTGCATGAAATGGTGGTCTGATGGATCATTAGAGATGACTTGAAACTCCTATAAAATTAAATAGTAAAATTAAACTATGTGTACCATTTTATGAAGAGAGAGGAGAAGCCCACTGTATTTTACTAAAAGCAAATCCTTTGAGATCCATGCATTTTGATAGATGTGTTAGTTCCCAATTTTTCTTTTCATTCACCATGTCCCATTAGTATATTTATATATTCCAGAGACATATTTAACATGTGCAAATGGCATTCATAGATATTAGTCAGCATTATATGACTACAAGAAACTGACATCTATACAAATATCAGTTATGCCATTTTGAACAACAGAGTCTCTGGTTTATTCAACATCCTTTTTACTAGATGCCACTAGCAATTAAAAGTTTTAATTTTTGAAGCCTTAAATGCATCATTTTTTTTAAAAAATTGTACATTATACTAGACTTTGTACCCCAAAATGTTTGCACAATCAAAGTCATACATGGTTTTCTTTTACCTGATTTATTGTCACATTTGGAGCCATCATCCGTTATGAGTTATGGAAGATGTTTTTGTTATTTTGCTTTATTTTGTCTTACCAATACACACAGTTATTCATCCAAGCACCATTCGTTCATTCATTCAGTTTTGGATTAGGGTCCCATATAGCCTTGACTGGCCTCACATTCCCTCTATATCCACAGATTGGTTAAACTTCTCATCTTCTTGTAATCACCTGCTGAGACTACAGACATGAATGCTAATGCCTTCTGGTTCTGACCCAAGGGCTTCACACATGCTATGAACATATTCTTCCTCTATGGCCCCAGCCCATGCATTAGTTACTGATTTTAAGCCCACTGTTTCCCCACTTTACATCTTTGTTGAAACTCAGTTCATGGATATTTAAATGTCCTATTTATTTTTATTGACATATGAAATTATGTCATTACCCCATAATGTTACTGCTTAGATCATTATCACTTCATAATAGGTTAACAAGTTAGTTTGCTTTTCTTCTCAAAATACATTTTTTTACTCAGTTATCTAAGCTATTCTAGGTACTTTGTGCCTCTATATATTTTAGAGTGAGCTCACAAGTTTCTATAAAAGACCTGCCAGGAGTTTCATTTGATATACAGTGGATTTCTATATCAATTTGATTCATATATTTTATCTGCTTTTTCTTTTTCTCAAACTTTGCTAGAAGCAGAAAATGTACTGTTGCTAAGAATATTTCACTTTGATGAAGCCTTTGAAAATGAGGTTATTGAGGTAAATTAAACCTTGAACCAACTGATAAGCTTGACTCTGACAGCACATAGGCAAAATGAAGATGAAAATACAGGTTAAAATGTGAATCTATAGGCAGACTCAAAGTCATTAGATGATTACTTATTATTCTGATAATTTGTTTAGTTCATGTTATTATGCCAATAACTGATTCACAGTATAATGTTATATTCTGAGTTATCTTGGCCTTATTTCCTGATGCTGATTGCTAGTGTATATAAAACTATCATCAGTCTTTAGGTTTCTTTCAACTGTGACATAGGACATCAATTCAGTCTAAATCAAAGGATTTGGTGTAAATAATGTTATAAAATACTTAGACCATGTTAATTACATGAAAAGCTACTTCTAACAATCCAAATATTAGAGATTCTGATGATTTCCTTTTTGTCAGGGTACTTGGACAATGGTACAGAAGAGCCACCATAAACATTACAGTCACAAAATGGTACATTTTAAAACCAAGACTGAGACTAGAATAAGGTGTGGTGCACTGGTTATGCACACACCATGTACTGTGTTCTCTGAGGGACTTAGTAATTTCTCTAACATTTCCTGCAGATAATGGTCAATATTTATTGTCACCTTTACAGGATCTATGATCAGCTAGGAGAGATTCCTATAGGTATATGTGTGATGAATAATCTAGAGTAGTTTAGTTTAATTGGGGAGGCCTGCTTTGCTTGTGCTATCAGCATCGTTTTCTAGCACAAGGGTCATCTCCTTATACATCATGACTACACATATGATGTGACCAGCTGCCTCCTGAAGTTTACACAGTTGTGACTTCCAGACATCATGGAAAGCACCCTGGTATAATGAGATAAAATAATGCCTTACTGGTGTTGCTTTTGTTGCGTATATTGCTACAACAATGATACAAGTACTTAAAATACTCCCTTTCTATACTCTGCCAGGCCAACCAGGGTGCTGTTAACATTTTTTTTTGGGGGGGGGAGGTTCCGAGACAGGGTTTCTCTGTATAGCTCTGGCTGCCCTGGAACTCACTCTGTAGACCAGGCTGGCCTCGAACTCAGAAATCTGCCTGCCTCTGCCTCCCAAGTGCTGGGATTAAAGGCTTGCACCACCACCGCCCAGCTAATATTTTCTCCTTCATAAGACTTTAGGTAATTTGATATGCTGTGCTATGATGCTTGAATATGTAGACTTTCTATCTACCTATCTCTCTACTAGTCTCTCAGCTGCCATCTATCTTCTATCTATTATCTACAACCTCTATTCACGTATCTTCACTCTAATCTTTGTCTTTTGTTTAGATTTAAGTGTTTTCTGATTATTTCTAATTTACAAACTTCTATCATAAAATTATACATTTTCTGAAAAAAAAATGACATACTAAAATTAACCAGATCTAAAGTCTATACATTTCCATGGACTTCTATAAAGTTAGAATAGCCATTTGTAATGGAAGATGTGTAGCATTACATTGGACTTTACACTTTCAGTATGGAATACATTTTATCCACTTATATACCAATAAAAAAATTCCATGATAGGTTTAGAACTAGATTTTATATTTTATATATTATATAATATATATTTTACACTTTATACTGATGTGTTTTTTAATCCTGCTCATCCCCTAATCTGTATTGCCTATTCTTCTTGTTTGAATGCATCAATACATTCATTTGTTTCTAAATAAATATATATTACCATATGTAAGGGAGAACATGCAAGCTTGTGTGACCTCACATAATATTATGCATCCTAAATCTATCTATTTTCTTCCAAAGTTTGTGATTGCATTTTCTTTTAATCTAAGTAATACTCAAGTTTTCTTGTTTATGTGTTGATGGACAACCAGGTTAATTACACTTCTTTGCTATCATGAATACATCAGTAATACATATAGATTGCAAATATTTCTATGATAGCTTATATAATTCTCTGGGTATAATTTCTCTGCCACTTTATGTGCCTCATGTGGGAGCTCTCTAGTATTAAAGTTGTGCTCATCTGAGAATTTAAATCTTTTTTCTCATGTATCAAGGACTGGGATCTTATTTCAGATTTTTATATTATTTTTGTGACTTTAACTTTTTGTTTCCTTATGGTTTTGGATTGATGAATTGATCCAAGGCATTAATTCATAGAGAAAGATTCTGCTTCTATTGAGACACACAATCAATCTCTTAACTTCTTGATAATATGAGATTTATACATTCTGTATGTATATTGCTATTATTTGTATGTATGTTGTTTGTGTATTCATGAGTGAAAAGCTGCATTTTGGTCAAGAGCAGAAATCTTCTCATTGATATCTTCCTCTTATTTAGCAATTAAATAAGTAAGTAAGTTCTCACATGACAGTTACAACTATATTAAATTATTTTCCAATCACTAAGATGCACCCGATAGTTAGTAACAAACACCTCTTTCAATAGACATTCCTAGGCCCCATGAAGCTCTTGTCTCAGTGATCCCAGCATTTCTGCTGTGATAATTCTTGCCATTTTGCAAATGCTCATTCACCTTCTTCCTGATACTCTGATACCTGATTTTCTTTCTCCCTCCCAGTCCCCTCCCCTCCCCCTCCCCCCTCTCTCATTTTGCCACAAATATTACAACATCATTGCACATTTATGGAAAACATTTCTTCCCAGAAAAATAGGTTTAATGTGAGAGAGGGTCGTATCAAGCAGTCTAGGAAAATGGTTTTATTTTATTTTATTTTATTTTTGGTTTTTCAAGACAGAGTTTCTCTGTGTAGCTGTGGCTATCCTGGAACTCACTCTGTAGACTAGGCTGGCCTCTAACTCAGAAATCCACCTGCCTCTGTCTCCCAAGTACTGGGATTAAAGGCATGCACAGCCACTTTTAAATGCCCAGCCAGGGTTTTAAATAAAAGTTGTGATACAACACAAATATATTCCTGCTGGGTCTCACTGGTACCCATAACTCACCTCCCCAGGTTCCTTTGTATTCTTCTCCCCATCACCAGTTCTTCCTCACACATTTTCAGAAATTACCTTAGAAGTCTTTGTCTCTACTTGAATTCAAAAAGTGTTTGGAATCAGTTGCTCAAAAAATATAGCTCACCAACTACTCCTAGAGAACTTCCTATTAGTGCTGGCCTGGATGTTTCCCTGTTCACACATGAAACAGTGAGATCCAGAACACCTGCATCTCTGTCTTAGCAGACAGCCACCAAGCAGATATAAAATGTCTTTGCTTGTGTGTTCATTGCCATAGAATGATAGCATTACTTTCTGAAGTCATGGTATATAAAATACCAGACGAAAAATATACATCTTTAATTCTATAGTGTTTGAGGTGTCAGACCTAAATCGTAAGAAGAGAGTTTTATTCCTATGGATTTGTTCCAATCATACGGTGTAGTACAGTAAAATTTGAGAAACACATTAATCGTACATGTGGAAAGATGAGCGATGGGTTAGTCACCTAAGCATTGTCATTTGGGAAGTCTCTTTCTGTTGGGTGATATGATCAAATATGCTGAAATGTTGAGCAGGTATTGCAGAATAGGTGTAATGATATAAACATGGTGACTATTTTTTTTGAGACAGGGTTTCTCTGTGTAGCCCTGGCTGTCCTGGAACTCACTCTGTAGACCAGGCTGGACTCGAACTCAGAAATCCACCTGCCTCTGCCTCCCAAGTGCTGGGATTAAAGGCATGTGCCACCACCACCCAACAGATAGGCAATCTCTTGCATTCTTTTGTAAAGACTATTAGAGAAAGCAAAGAAATGGCTTTTAGCAGAAAATGAAAAGCTTTCTAAAGAAAGAGCGATAATATCTAAAGGTCAAAGGAAGAGAGCACAGTGGCATGATTAACTGAGGGTAAACTGACAGTAATTCCTTGATTGCAAATGACTGTATCCCACTCTAAAAGGACAGAGGGAGCCCTGTAAATCCACATAAGGATGTTACCCCAGAGCAATGAGCTCGTCCTCACAGGCTATCTTTTAAGGCTTTCCTGGACCTAATCTGTTCTGTGTCTCTTCTGCAGAAACCTGTGATGAGCTTCCTGCCTTGCCAGCAATACTACCTACTCCCTGCTGCCCAGTCCCACCTTCCTCTCTGGGGAAGTTGACAGAGACTTTGGCAAGAAGCAAGGTGGTTTTTGCAATTCCTGTGATAAACAAGCAATTAAAGAAAAAAGGAAGCAAACACTCTCTACCTGTGAATATAGTTTGGGGAGTCTGAAAGAGGTCTCAACACATTTTTATGAAACCTCTACGGATTTGACTTTGTTTCTTGCTGAGAAGTATTGTGGCGTTTCAATATTTGTACGTAATTACCTAAACAGATGGTGCTGAGACACACCAATACTCATTAAAACACTGTAAAAATGTATACCATTTGTGTTTCTTTAATTTTCCCTTACACTGGAATTCTGTGCTTGTGTGGCTCCATCCTGTTCAGCTAAACATGGCAAGAAAACTTTTTCATTGAAAAAAATGTTTGAGAAATGCATATTAGGAGCTAGCCAAATTTTGACTTTGTGGGTAATCATGTCATGTTAGTCTCTTGATTAATAGACTAGATGGTATGCCTGGGGACATGTCATATTTAAGTCCACATGAAACATTTGTGCTTGCTAGCATAGCCATAAAGGGCTCAAGTAATCATTTTTATGTGCATTGTAAAGTAATTTAAGGTTCAAATGAGAATATTTATTGCATAGAAATAATGTATTTTCATAATTCTTTAACTCATCAACATTTTGTATTTCATCAAACAGAAATCTGTATTATATATAAATTTGGAACTGCCTATGTATGTGACCTTTCCATGAAGAAGTAGTGGTACATTTTTAGAAACTTAGATATAAAATTAAGAAAGTCTTTGACCTTGATTGGACAACTGAAGAAGCAAGAGTTATCTTGTGGAAAACTGACTGCTCTTGAACCTGGCAAACACCCTATACCAAATCTGGATCAGGCTCTCAACACTCTTGATTCCCTGGAGAGCTTGACTATCTTGAATGTCTCCTATTTTGTGGTGGGCAAATCACTCACTGAGAATACAGAGCCATCAAATGCCTTCCTTAGCTTAAGTGAACAAAGAGTCTACAACTGAAAATTTCGTCTCTCATTCTTGTTACCATTTCGTGTGGAGTTTTGTTGCAAGGTCATGTATAGAGATTTTGATTTTTTTTTTTTTGTACTTTGTGCTGAATCCTGTCATGTCATCAATATCTAGCCTTCTACTTTGCCCATTCCCCCACTCCATCCATCTTTCAAGTTATCCTGTGGTTAAGATGTTAGACTTGTTTGTAGGACGACAAAGACCAATAAATGGCACAGGAAAGGAAGTCCACAGACAGGTCAAATATATATTGTGCATATGTTTGAAGTCATTTGGATAAAGATGACATTTTTTATCAGGGGAAAAGGGATGAATTATTGAACATACAGAACTGGGCCAATTGGCTATCCATGTGGAAAAGGAAGACAAACTAAATCCATACCTCACAACATGCAGACTAATAAAATCCAGATGAATTAAACATTCAGATGTCAAGAATGGGAACCAAGAATCTCTGAAGTGAGCTATAGTTGGATATATGCTGCTGGCATAAGCTGGGGAAGGCATAGACTGCAAAGAAGGGGATAATAAACTGACTGCATTATATGGATTTTCTGATAGTCATAAAGTATGACTATTGGCAACACTTTGAAGCATGTAACACACAATATTTATATTCATTTCATAAATATCTCTTAATATTAAAATGAGTATAGCAGCTGAAAAATATATAGTATGCACAATTGTTTTCAACCACTGAGAGTAAGTAACAAAATTCAGGGGAGAAATAATGGACAAATTAAAAAATGTTACATAGTGAAACAAATTCCTCTTTACCTATAAATGTGGGAAGTAGTTTGGCTTATATATTATTTGTAGAAATATAAACTGCTTGCAGAACACTTGGTTTACCCTGATTTTTGATGGTATCTCAGAAAAAATAATAAGAAAGATATATATTTACATTTAAATTGTATTCAAGTATTTGCTGAAGGTAAAATTTACAAGCATCACATTGTTTAAAATAATTAAGTGTTCTATATCTCCAATGTTGTGAGTCACAGATAAGGTCATCCTGATTGATTTATGAGTGTCATGCTTATCCTAGTTCTCTGTCTTGTCCTGGAGATGCCTCTCACCTTCTCAGTCCTGTCAGTTGCAGATTTCCATTCATTTTCATGGCCATTTGGCCATCTCTAATAGAACCTGAAGAGGCCACCTCCTGTAGTCAGGCAGAAACCCCAGTGGAGTGATAGAGACAACAACCTACCCACAAAACATTTTATCCAAAGTTTATACTCTCTATAAGAAATGCAGGCATAGGAGATGGAGCAGAGACTGAGGGAATGCCCAAACAATAACAGACCTAACTTGACACCTATCCCATGGGCAAGCACCAATACCTTACACTATTAATAACACTTTGTTACACTTGCAGACAGGAGAATGTTGTCCTCTGACAGCTCCACCCAGCAGCTGACTCAGACAGATAGAGACACCCACAGCCAAACAGTGGATGGAACTTGGGGACTCTTAGGGAAGAAGAGGAAGAAGGATTGCAAGCCCAAAGGAGATAGGAACTCCACAGGAAGACCAACAGAAACAACTAACCTACACTCTTGGGACTCTCAAAGTCTAAACCACTAAATGAAGAACATGCAGAGGCTGGACTTAGGCCTGCAAACATATAGGTAGCAGATAGGCAACTTTGTATTTTTGTTGATCTCAAACAACTGGCATAGGGCTATCCCAAAAGCTATTGCCTGTCCTTGGGATATATTCCTCTACCTGGGCTGCCTTCTCAGGACTCAGTGAGAGAGGAAGCACCTAGTCTCAGAGAGACTTGATGTGCCAGGTGGGAGGATACCTGGGGGGGGGGGCACCTACTCAGAGGAGAAGGGAAGGGTGATGGGGTATGAATTGTGGGAGGGGATGACCAGGAGGGGATAGTAAATGTATCTGAGTTTTAAACTAAAAGTTATTACTGGCTATTCCTAGTCATATTTAATTAAACAGTAGGCACATATTACTAGTTGTTACTATATTAGAAAGATGAGAAAATAAAAAATTTCCATCACTGCAGAAAGTTCATTTAGTAAGGCTCTTAAATAATGATAAGTACAAACTAGCATAGTTTATTAGATTATATTCTGGGAAATTTTAATGACAACTTGACTAGAATTACCAGCAGAAATTCTGAAATGAGGAATAATCTAGATCACCTTGGCCTGCACTTATCTCTGGGGGAAATTCCGTTGATTGCTAATTGATTTAGGAGAGCCCAGCCTGCTGTGGGAGGCATCATTCCTTAGGAAGATGATCCTGAACTACATAGGAAAACTAGCCCTGTCGCTGAACCAGAAAATAGCAGCATCTGTGGTTCATAGCAACATTATTTGGCTGTGAAGTGGATGTTTTGGTCAAAGGAGTAGCAGGAAAGCTTGCCTTGGCAGAATAATGCATTCATTTTCTTTACTCTTAATCTTTACATCCCTCAGTGGTAGACTATGAGTTATAAATTTAAGCCAAATGAATGTTTTCTTACCCAATGTTGCTTTGTTTAGGTTATTTTCAAATCAATAGAAATTAATCTATAACATATAGACTCATCAAAATAATAAATTTCTGTAATATGAAAATACTAATAAACAGACAAGAACTTATTTACATATACTGCCATGACTTCATAAAACCACCAGCAATTTTTGATGGAATCCTTAATAAAAATGAGGAAATAGGGAGAATGTATAATGTAATTATAGAAACAACTATAGACACATTCCAATTGAAAATAATTATTAATGAACTGGTAAACTAATCTCAAAATCTTCTTATGGTTCAACATTTTATCAATAATTTACCCAACAAATGAAAGAAATAGCTATTATGTTTTCCTTAAAGTGTTTATCAGAATATTAAGAACAGAAAAGTTTAAACAAACATATTTAAATGTTGACTCTATTTTGTTACTAAATTTATAGATCAGCATATTGCTCAGCTTCTTTTTAAAGATTTATTTTTTAAAAAGATTTATTTTTTATTTCTTTATTTTATGTGAATATAGTTTCTGTCTTCAGATACACCAGAAGAGTGCATCCAATTTCATTACAGATGGTTGTGAACCACCATGTGGTTGCTGGGATTTGAACTCAAGACCTCTGGAAGAGCAGTCAGTGCTCTTAACTGCTGAGCCATCTCTCCAGCACCTTGCTCAGCCTCTTAAGAAAAACTTCTTGTAACTGGTAATTAACATAGAAACCCACATCTGGATACTATATGAGACTTTGGAGTATTAAGCCTGAAGTGTGGTGTCTTTATCACAACCTTCTTCTCTGGGCTCAGGGATCTCTGTAGAAAGAAAGAGGCAGAGTTATTCAGTAAGAGGCAGCATTGATGGATAACTCCAAGGGAATAGAATTTCCAGACATAAGTGTTCTGGGGCACATATGAACTGACTGAGGTTATGACAGCATGAACATGAAATGTATAAGTGTAAGCCAGACAAAATCCCAGCACTGAGAAGGTGAAGTAGACACAAAACCACACACTAAACCAGAAAGCTCTTTGGAATTGAGACATATGGGGGAAAAGAAAAAGTTTTCTTCCATAAAGTAACATAGGGTATATCAAACACAACCCAGGCCAGGCTTCAAGCTCAGATGTAGTTGGACAACACAAAAGAAATCTCATATTTTTTGTGTGTGAACAGGTCCTTGTTTACTTGTTTTTACAAAGAGAAAAAAGATAAATGTGCATAGATATGTAAACAGTGGTAAGATATCCAATTAGGTAGAGAGAGGAAAGAATATAGTAAAATATATTCTAGGAAATTAAAAATTAATAAAGGTCAATAAAACTGTCCGTATGTATAGCTTTTTATGTTTTAGTTCTTATGCTTCTCCTTTTATATGCACTGGTTCTCTTGTCAAATTAGAATATTTCAAGTATCATGTCTGCTTATAACCCTCAAACAAGTGTATACTACAGTGATATTTCAAATAAAACAAATGAAAGTGACTGCCTCTATATCAAGCCGCTTTTTTTTTTTTAATTTCTTGGAGGCCATTAGATGAGTAGCAAACACAGACAGATACACAGAATTTTCAATCATTTATTTACTAAAGAATTTTTTTTCTCTTTTTGTTCTACTGACACTGAAGTCTATTAGTGCCTCATGTAAAGTTAACTTACTCTAATTTTCTCATTTGAAACTATGAGAATCTTATATTTATGTCTCTCATAATCTGCTGATAAGTAAATGAGAAAGTTATTTATAATCACTGTGCATTTTTTTCAGAGGTATAATGTATGTGTCTGATATCTGGTTGGTCTTGGAAGTTCACATGTATTTAGTGTATGAACTATGGACAGGTTCCTCTGTTCTACATGCCACTATGGTATGGAAGTTTCTGCAAACAAATGTTGACTTGCAATTTTTTTCACTTACTGGAGTCTCCACGTCTTTGGCATTTTGTGAGTATATTCCAGTTTCATAGTTCTTGATCCAGAACATTAGCCCTATTTTTTCTCTAATAGATAATTTATTCCCACATCCTTAGATGTAGCAAGTGTAGTTGTAGAAATTATGTGACTTAGTCCTTTCCAACTCTGTGTAGAGTGGCTGTGTAGTTGTAGAAATTATGTGACTTAGTCCTTTCCAACTCTGTTATATTTGAGGGGTTAACTTTAAACTCACCATGTATCTGGGGTTGTCCCAGAATTCCTGGTCCCTCAGCCTCTATTTCCAAAGCACTTGGATTACAGTGACGTGGCAATGTAATAGGGAAACAATTCAGTGATTGCTGTATGCTAAGCAAGTAAACTGCAGAAAGACCAACATCACCAAGTTCACTTTAAGACAAAGCTTCTTTCTTAAGTGACTTTGATGAAGATCAGGTGATAACAGTAACCAGTGTGCCTCATTGATTTGCTGTCTTCACACACTCCTGTTCTAACAATCACCAACTGCAGTAATCTGTAAAGAAATGAAATACTGTGCTCTCTTCTTCCAACCTTTAAAGCCAATGAAGGAAAGAGTGAATGGAAACGTTTTACCTCTTGGCACTGAGCATGTTGCTTAATAATTAAGCACCCACACATAATAACTAATAATAATTACTAAGTAAAGATTTGCCATGACATTGAAGTGAAATTCCAGCCACCATAACGGAACTAAGGCATTAGGAAAATTCCAGAAAATGATTTCTGGTATTGTCCTGGATACTCTTGGTCCTAAACAAAACTGCTGCAAAATGTTAGGGCAGCTCATACACCCTTCTGTTTTATGTGCAATGAGCTTTAAGGGTGTTTAAATTTTTTTTTTTTTTTTTTTTTGGTTTTTCGAGACAGGATTTCTCTGTATAGCCCTGGCTGTCCTGGAACTCACTCTGTAGACAAAACCAGGCTGGCCTCGAACTCAGAAATCTGCCTGTCTCTGCCTCTCAAGTGCTGGGATTAAAGGCATGTGCCACCATTACCCGGCTGGGTCGTCAAATTTTTTTAAAAAAAGGCCAAAGAGTAGAGGTAAACTCTTACAGTGTGAGAGAAAAACCTCATATCTGTCCCAAGTATACATTGATGGACAAGAGCCCTTTTCATAATTTGGAGTTCAGTTGTCAACTGGAATCAGAAACTTCTACTTTAACTGGGAAAAAAATTAAAGACTACAATTACATTTTCCCATCACAGTCTTCTTAAGATATTAGATGGGTGTGTGTGAGATAGCTCAGTGGTTAAGAGCACTGACTGCTCTTCCAAAGGTCCTGAGTTCAAATCCCAGCAACCACATGGTGGCTTACAACACCCGCAATGAGATCTGATACCCTCTTCTGGAGTGTCTGAAGACAGCTACAGTGTACTTATGTATAATAATAAATGAATCCTTAAAAAAAGATATTAGATGCGATCTGCAAAGGCTAGAACACCTCTATAGTTTCACAAGGATCACAATCCATCTTGTTAATATTCTTGAAAATGGGATAATTCACCTTTTCTTTAGTTAAGTATTTACATCTTTGCTTTGCTAGAATTTATGTCTTAACTTTAAGCCTCTTGCTGCATTCAATAGATTGATAACTCCTATTCAGTTTGGAATTAGGTGTATTATACTTTATTCAAGGAAGTTAAAGTGCCTTTGACTCTTTTTCAGGTCTTGGAGTCAGATGCAGATATTTGCACCCAAACAATGGACAGAAGCTGCTGACCCTTGTGATTGAATTAGGGAAATGGTAAAAGAAGCTGAGGAGGAGGGTTAACTTGTAGAAGGACCAGCAGTCTTAATTAATCTGAACCCCAGAGATCTCTCAAACACTGGACCACCAATCAGGCAGCATACACCAGCTGGTATGAGGCCTCCAACACATAGACAGCAGAGGACTGCCAGGTCTGTGTTTAGTGAGAGAAGATATACCTAACCCTCAAGAGACTGGAAGCCCCAGGGAGTTTAGAGTTCTGTTTGAGTAGATGGTGGGTGTCTCCTCATGGAGACAGGGGGCAGGTAGGAGGTATAGGATGTGGAACAGTCAGAGGGTGGACTGGGAGAGGAGTAAAATCTGGAGTTTAAAATAAATAAGAAAGAAAGAAAGAAAGAAAGAAAGAAAGAAAGAAAGAAAGAAAGAAGGAAGGAAGGAAAGAAAGAAAGAAAGAAAGAAAGAAAGAAAGAAAGAAAGAAAGAAGGAAAGAAAGATTTTCAAAAAGAATGCTCTAATGTACAGGATTTGGAATAGAAAACGCAAATCCCTATCTCAATATCCTTATGCGTTTCTTGTATAATAATGAGCAAGTTACCTATTCTCTACAAGATTTAATTTTTCTTCTCTGGTAGTAGAGTCCATCTCCAGAAGCTATGGTAACCAAATACAGTAACTCACAGGGAGGAGTTGATAACTTTTACTAGAGGAATCATAGATAAACTACAGTCATTTTAAATACAGTAAATATCTTTATTAAAGATACTAGTTTGAATTATATCTTGTAATAATTGAAATAATATCATCAATATGCTCTGCAATGGTATCTGCCTTTGCTTTAGCAATGAAGTGTACCTCTAATTTATATGAATGATGTATTTTCTTAGTCTCAATATAATCCATTGGTCCTTTTATCTTTCACCTTTCCTCTATATGTATACTGATGTCAAGAAGTACTCAATGGAGTACTCTCTTAACGAATTTTTTCTTTCATCTCTCTGTTCCCCATTTTGCCTTCCATGTACCTTCACTTCCTGAATAGAACAAGGAGGAACTCTCATATCAGGCCACTTTAGGCTTGAATGTGGCTCAGTTGCCACCTGTCTCTGTGATTAGTTACATAAGACATTCTTAAGCCTGTTTTAACCTATCAAAACAGTATAGTAACCTCTCAGAGAGGCTGTACTTAATGAAATTATCATAACAACTTTTCCTTCAAAATATTCAGACTTCCATTTTTTATGAAATAACATTCAAGATTATTCAATTCCTCATTTAGAATAGATAACTACTCTATATAACTGCATATTCTTTTTATTTTCCCAGTGTTGTTATATATATGAGATTCTTCTGCCCTGACACTAGATACAGAGAAATTGCTTCTCACTGGAGTTTCTTATTATGAGTAATTAATTGTTTAATTTCTTATTTTACAAGCAAAATACTGAGTTAAATCCCTGCATGTGCTATATAGAATTGCTCTTAAGAAAAAGATGTCAATCTATGTTCAAAAATATGGTACTAGCTTATGCTACCTAATTCCATAGTGCCTTCATTTTATGCATCTTTTTATTAATTATTCCACTGAAGGAAACAAATATAGGGTTATAACTCTTCACTCAGTCTCTTTAAAATACAGTGATGGACTCTAAGTAGGATGAGATACCTTCTCACCATCTTTCCATTTCTACTAACACGATTAGAAGAAAACCAAAATATGCAATATACATTCATTCCTGGAATCAATGTTTGTGAAGCTTATTAGACAGTTTCAAAATCTTATTTTTCTAGATTTCTTTGATAGTATAAAGTTTGAAAATATTATTTACCTGACAACCACAAGAAAACATAAAATGGCACGAAGGAAACTATAGTACTTTCTCTTGCATAAAATGTGACTATTTGGAGTTCATACAATAATACACACTTCAACAGTCACCTCTCCATATGTGGGTGATTCTTGAGTTAATATATATTGTCTCTAATCCCCAAATGCATTACTACTTAACTGGTCCCATTAGTACAATCATTATTTATGTGGCAGGCTTGATTCTACATTTTCTTTTGAGCAAAGAGCTCAAATCTTGAACACATCTAAAGAGACAAAAAATGGGCATGAATAATGTTCACAGGACTGGTCTTTCCCTGGGATATTTCTTTTAGATCTAAGAAAGGACACAATTAAAAGGAAGGATACTTCACTGTAGAACTGTAACTATTTAATCAAGGTCAGAGAAAAGACACCACCAGGAAGAGCATGGGAGGCTCACTATGAATCATTTACCACTTGTCACTGGCAAGACAGTTAGTGGATCAAAAACCAAAGAGTCAGAGATGAGCATAGATGAGATGCCAGAGAAAATAGGCACAAATCACAGAGCTATCCATGGGGACCGGAAAGAAGGACAAATCAGTTTAGAGGCCAGAACATCCCATGAAATTTCAGAGCCTTTTGTGTGTAGGAATAGAGCTCTCAGAATTTCCTTGATGGAAACAGATTCAGAAACATCGCCATGCCTAGCAGCTATTTTGAATTAGTTTCTTCGAATTCATCCATTCTGGCACATAAGAATTCAAAGACATACTGAAACTTAACATAAAAACTAGAGGTTTTATATGTCTAACAATTTCTACCTGTGAGATCCTGGATGAGGAGCCCCTGGCTGAAATGTGGAGGCTGTGCATAGGGAAATGTAGCAGCTAACAGTGGGAACATAAATAGGCACATCCATGCCTTTCTTTTTAGTTGAATGGCAAGAAGTGAAAATGTGATGGGAGCTATCTAAATTAAATCCCAAATCAAAGTCGGCTTTGTTAGTTTGTTCATGGCCTAGCCTTGTTTGGAAGAGTCTATCTTTTTGAATGAAATGCTTATCAGCTTAATTCTATTGAGGAAGCTTAATTGTTTCTCTGTTTGTTGTTCTTCACTTTATTGTTTAATTCTCTTAGCAAGTTGCATGTTCTTCAAGAAGAATAAGAAGAGAAAGAACATTCTCAATTAAAGCTAAACCTTTCCAGCCATTAGCCCAATCCCCTGATTAACAAAGGGAATTTTTTTTTTGTATTTTTTAATGAGTTGTCAGTTTTACCATAGAGTAGGCTTATGAATTTAAATTAAAGCAGGAACAAATGGAATTTCATCTGTTGTAAAACACAAACAGTATGGTAGTACAGGGACTATTGCCAAAATGGTGTTCTTCAAGATTCATAAATCATCCCACTGGATACACAGCAGAATATCCCTGTTTGAAAATCCCATTCAGTTTTTGTGAAGAAATGCTAAGGCAGTAAAAACCCAAGATATGTCTTATTGAATCCAGATTTTCCTCTTCTATGCCTCCTGACCCACTTTTGTACAACATAAGATTGTGTCTCATTGTAAGAATTGGTGAAAGCAGCCTCTCATTATTTGAAGATGCAAGCATCCAGGGTCAAAATATACTAACCATCACACCATGTTCTCAGTCAGTGTGGTGTTGACTCCCTTAGGATTTACAGATGGATTTGACTATAGAAAAATAAAAGACCACTGAAGGTTAGGTGTGATAGCAAACTTCCCTAATATAGTTTTATAAGTAAGATTATTATCACATCGCCTTGACAAGGTTATATAAGGAAATTAATAATGAGCAATGGACAGCTTACTTGGCTTGTTAAGCAAAAAAGAGCTGATTTCTTAATGCTGAAATTAACCAACTTCATAATTTATGCAAATCACTTAATCTATTCTTTATTTTTTTATTTTGATCAAGCACATGCCTAAGCATTAAATATAACATCTTAATGATCAGAACTCAAACCAATTTTTAAATTATACCTCTTGCATTACTGCAAGGATATTTAATCATATTTCAAAAATACCTTTGTTACTAATAACTTAAACCCACTCTGTATAAGTAGCTAGTTTTGCTACTTTTTACTTTAATTAATGACTTATCCACAATTTTAATTAGGTTTGTCTTTTTTTTGACCTACCAGTAACTTTAAATACAAAAGTGATGATGGCAAAAAAAAAAAATAAATAAATGAATAAAAAAGATATCCAAGAAATTTGCTAGGATGACTTTAGTAAATGACTCATATTTTCTTAACATTTTATATTATTAACAATGTTGATTAATGTCACTTTGGTATAAAAGGAGCAGATATTTTTGCCTAATTTGATAAATGTTTTAGGAGAAACTTATATTTCCTACCTATACACACACAGAAACACATATAGTCATACCTATATATGTATATGTAGGTATACATATATGTGTATACATAAATAAATATGTATATATAGCATAGCTACAACTATGTATATAAGCTATATGTATGTTTGTATAGCTATATATACACACAAACACACACATGCACACACACACACATACACACACACATACACACTCATGCCATAGAACTGCTTTTATTCATCCTGGTATTTTAATGGATGCTTAAAGGTATTTGTAATACTGAGAATCAGAAATATAAAACTGGAAAGACTCAATGTCTGTCTCATTTGTTCTCTTTAAACCCTTCTGAACTTCACATAAACACAGGCAGGCACAGGAAGGGCTGGGAGGATAACGAGTGCTCCCAGACATTTTTTTGTGTAATTTCAATTTATTGGAGTGTCCATGGAAACTTTCTTACTGTCATTATTATGCAGCTTAACAAGAATAATTTGAAAATAAATTTTGTAATTTTTATCTGTTACACGAAAATCTACAGCCCTGAAAACTTTTGTGTTTTTATTATTGTTATATCTTGCAAGCAGAAGAAGCGTTTAGAATCTTGTTCTCACTTTTTTTTTTTTATTTTATGATTTAGAAAGGACTCAGATGCACAAGGAAATGCCTGAAGCAGTCACAATTCCTACAATGTGAGTTTTTAATGCAAAGAAGACAATTTAAGAAAGCTTTGAAAACAAGGCTGTATCTGATCTTCAATCTACCAGGGGTGGGAGCTACTTATGTGTGTCAAGGCAGCTTTTACTTTTTAGGAGTGTGTCAAGGCAGCTTTCACTTTTTAGGAGTCTAAGTTTCACTTTTGTTGCTGTGTTGAATCATCCTGACCACCCCACCCCCCTGAAAAATCAATTTAGTGGACAATTGATATATTTGTCTTACAGTTTCAAGTTACAGTCCATCACTGAGGGGAAGTCAAGGCAGAAACTCAAGCAGCTAGCCAAATTGTATCCATCGAATCTAGAGCCAGGAGTAGAGAGAGAATAAACCAATGCACTTGTGCCTACTTGTGCTAAGACATCCAGGAGTGACACTTAGGAATTGTAGTGAACAAGCCCTCCAACCTCAATTAATGCAATAAATATAGTGTTATGAATTATATAAAAAATAAAATCCACAACTTGTAAAAAAACAACTACAACAATAATTCCTAATAGACAGGCTAAGCTAACTGAAGAGGTGATACTAAGTTGCATCAAGTTGTCATTTAATGATCAGAAGATGTGAGGCTGACTGATCTCAATTGACCCTAGTACATGATTTTATATACAGGAGAGGGATATAATCTGTATGGTTGAAGGCAATTGTATCTTATTTAATTGTAATTTTGTTTTTTGGTTATAAGGCCCTGATGTGCAGATAAACATTTTACAGAGTGACACCACGGGTGACATGGAAACAATGTCAAGGTCAATCTCAATACTATTGTACTGTGTAGTAACTCAGAGCACAGGAAAATGTATTCAATGATTCACAAAGACAAGGAAAAAGGAGTCCCACTCCCATAAAACCTGAACTTGTTTTCCTGACCTACATCTTTTCCCAAAACAGTAAGTGATACACAATTATTCTTTTCAACATAGTTCATCAAATACAAAGCAAGCATATTTAGAGTTCTTGGTTTGTTGTTTTGTTTTGTTTTGTTTTGTTTTTCTCCATATACAAATAGATGAAAAATCTATTATCAAGGTCAGCTACACTGACAAGGACATCACAGTGACCAAGTGGCTGGCTCTGCAGCACTTTGCCTTGATGCCATTTTGTTCCTCAAAATGAAGATAAATTTCACTATTTCCCTTGCTTGCATAAACTTAGTGTCACATTCCAGACTGCTAGTAGCTTTTCCACATATAAATTATTGGACTATCGCTTCACAGAGTCTGGTGTGATGCTATTTTAAGCAGCCTGTGCATCTCCTGTGCCCTCTCCTTGGAAGCATCTCTGTTACAGACCCATTAGAGGGAACAGAACTGCTGTTAGTGCTCAGTATCTGTGGTCCACATTTGGAATCAGATTGCTAAAAGCATGCATATTTGATGAAGCTAGCCTAAATAAAAGGTTATGATGTTTAATAGTCTATAAAAGGCAAATAAAAAATATGGAAATATAATCTGTGTATTACTGGATGTCATACCCCAAAATTAGGAAAAAAATTTTTGTTGGCCTAAATAAGAATATCCTACAGTATTTTCCTGTTAGAAGACTGAATTTTTTTTAAATAATTATGTGGTAAAAGTATTAATTCATAGCTTCAAATATTAGCATTATAGCAATTATAATTAATTTTATGGTTCAAATTAATGATAAAAGGAAATATTCTCTATGGTGTAGAATGAATAAGGGTTTATGCACTATATATTTAAATAACTTCATATTTGTTAGTTTTATGCTTTTAGCTTCTGGATAACTGAGACTTTAAAGTCATCAAGCACGCAAAGAAATTGGCATGCTTTACTTTTGCATATACCCTTAACTGAAAGTGACATACAACGAGAGGAAGCAGGTCTGTCCCCAAGCCCACAAGTCCAGATATCATCTCCTTTTCAAAACACTGTAATGCTTTATTTTTGAATTTAAAATTTAAATGATAGTATTAAAAGAAGGTCAACACCTGTTCTCATATCTATCCTTTGCTTCTCTTTTTCCTGTTTGGTGATAGTGTTTCTTCCACTCCCATAGCTGTCATTTGATGATTACATTTCATGTAATGTCATTGTAATGTTAGATAAAGCCCAGGACTGGCTTTGTACAAAACCTTTATGCTTCCTTTTAAGTATCTATTTGACATTTTGCATGTAGATGACATTTCAGATAAACCAGAATTTATCCTGAAGAATTTTTCCTCTTAGTGTAAGTTCAATTGGGTTTTTGGATAAAGGGTGGTGGTCCCTCCGGAAGTTA
>JADRCD010160820.1:0-17050 GCA_019843815.1 Montemys delectorum
GGGCTGGAAAGATTGCTTAATGGTTAGAGCACTGGCTGATCATGTAGAGTACTCCAGTTCAATTCCCAGTACCCACAAGGCAATTCCCAGTAACTACAAGGCAGCTCACAGATATCTGCAATTGCAGCTCCAGGGAATCAGCTGCCCTCTTCTGGCCTCCCTGGACACTGCATACACATGGTGAACATAACACAGGTAAAACACCCATTAACATAAAATAAAATTTAAAAGTGTATTAACATTAAAAAAAAAACCACAAAAATTTAGAATTTTTTTTGCGTTTAACTCTGTTGACATTGTCAGTAGCAGAGTGGAGTGAAGGTTGCCCAGGAGAACTTGACCTGGTTGCCCTGGAGTACTGCAGTAGAAACTACAGAAACAAAGACTTTGGTAGCAGCATCCATCCTTTAAAGGATATCTATCCTTGTGGAAGACAACTTTCATTATGCCTTGCTGTAAGAGAATAAACTGTCAAAGGTGTGAAGAAGACACAGGTCATATAGACGACAGGCTGGCCCCAAGCAGTTCCAGGAGCTCAGCTGAAGGGAGCTACAACTGCATAACAAAGAAGCATTGGACACTGACTCCATTAACAGCAGAGGAGCACCCTCATCTGCATTGACAGCCCAGAAGAGACTTCAGATGGAGAATAAGCTGGAGCCAGTAGATCAGGACCTAACTTGAGTGGGTCTGAGGCAGCCGTATAGAATGACTGGGTTTGTTGTTAGGAGAAAATGAAAACAATAGAGTCAGGTTGGCCCAAGAGCTCAGAATAAGGTCTGGGAAGCGTTGAGCTAAGGAGCCAGTGGTACAGCTCCAGCAGGAAGGAGGGAGGAGTATCGGGAAGTAGAGCTGGTGACCGAGTGAGCAGAGAACCAGTAAAGAACAGGTCAGTCACCAATATAGCGGCTTTCAATCTCGTTCCACCAAATCTTCTGTTCATACTGATTACTTTGTTATACCCTTTCACAGTGATCAGAATCTATTTGTACATATACATTAAAACACACTGCTCCAAGTGTAATATAAAAGGAAACCCGTAAGACGACATATGTCAATATGACAATGTTCCAAGTTACTCAATTAGAAGTCTTGAAATAGAATTGGAAACAATCTAGAAGGTAGAAATTACAAAGGCAGACTTCCAAGGTGGGATTGAGGTTAGAGACGTGGCTCAGTTGGTGGAGTGCTTACTTAGCATGCCTAAGTCCCATGCTTCATAGACTAGGCATAGTAGTGCCCCATGCTCTGGAATCCCAGAATTCATGAAGTAGAATATGTGGATGAGAAGTTCAAGGTCACTCTCTGATACATAGTGAATTTGACATTAGTCTGAGCTGTATGAGACCCTGTTTTGTTTTGGGTGATAGATCGAATGTGCTATCCAAAAACCAATGAGACTCCATTGCAGATTGATAACTCAAAAGAGTCAGAATGGAGTGTCAATGTCTTACTTGGTTGTTACTATTACTGTGATGACACACCATGACCAAAGCAACTCGGGGAGAGAAGGGTTTATTTCACTCACAGTCCCCTAAAACAGCTCATCATCAATGGAAGTCAGGACAAGGACTAAAGCAGGAGACGAACCTGGAGGCAAGAGCTGATGCAGAGGCCATGGAGGGTGCTGTTTACTAACTTGATCCTCATGGCTTGCTCAGCCTGTTTTCTTATAGAACTCAGGACCACTGGCCCAGGGATGGAACCACCCACAGTGGGCTGGGCCCTCCCCCATAAATCACTTATTAAGAAAATGCCCTGAAAGCTTGCCTAGAGTCTTATTTTATGAAAGCATTTTCTTAATTAGGGCTCTCTCTTTCTTGCTGACTCTGGCTTGTGTCAAGTTGACACAAAACTATCCAATACAGTCATTATTGTTAAATTAATAAGAAATTTGGGGTTGGGAAGCTCCACTGAGGGACCTACAGGCCACGGTGTTATGCCACCTAGTGGCGTCTTTGGTCTGCTTTGGTCTGCTTTAGATGAGCTTGTGAAAACGTGTAGGATGGGTTTGCAATGTTCAGGAAGAGTTATCAATCCCAGCAATCTCCTTCTCCTTGGTTCCTGTTTCCTGGGCCTGATCTGGGAAGATGAGCAAGGAGAGGGGGACCTCAAGAGGTGGGCGGGCTTCTGCCTTCTTTCACAGGTGCAGCTGTTCAGGGAGGCTCTGGCAGGACAACATCAGGACTGTGCTAGAGTAAGAGGCTGGCTGAAACATGAAGAAACTGGTCAAGGGTAGAGATGATGAGGATCCCTGTCCTGACTCAGCTCAGTTTGTACCTGACTCCCATGGTATGACTTTCTCTTGGGTGCATTAGCCCAGCAGAGATCATTGTTCTACTGTCTGCTGATCTTGGAGACTCACCAGCTGCCCACAGCTCAGTCCTCACTGGGATCTGTACTTATTAATTGCTCATCCTATGCTGAGCTTTGCAATTTTCATTTGTTGCATGCGTATTGTCATTAATAATAGAGATAGCATGCCACTATAAGACTCTTGTTGGTAGATGTGGAAACACTTTCAAAAATGCCAAGTGCAGGGCTGGTGAGATGACTCAGCAGGCAAAAAGCACTTGCCACCCAAGCTTGACAACCTGAGTTTCATCCCCCAAACTCACAAAGTAGAAAGAGACAACTGATTCCTTCCTGACTTCCAACACATGCACTGTGACATATGTGTACACACACACACACACACACACACACACACACACTCACACTGGGTGATGGCACATGCCTTTCATCCCAGTACTTGGGAGGCAAAGGCAGGCAAATATCTGAGAGTTCAATGTCAGCTTAGCCTACATAGCAAGTTCCAGATTACCTAGAGCTACAAACAAAAAACAAACATACACAATAAATACATTTAAAAAAGAATGGCAAGCATTTGCAATTGCAATGTCATGAGTATGTGTATGCAAGAATCCCATGACACTAAGTGCGACATTCTTATTGCATCTGGTCCTTGAATGGCAGCCTTGATGAGTATGATGGAAGTTCCTTTTATTCTTTGTCCAGGGCGATATGCATGAACACTTTCAGGAGGAAATCAAGTCCCTTTTAGAATAAACTGTACCACCCTCTATCTCATTAGAAGATAGGACAAATTCAGATATTCCGGAAATTATTAGCATCCCAGAGGCATATTTTGTTTGAGCATAGTTGAAATTTTAATTTTAGTGACATTTAACAAAAAACAGTATCTGTGACAAGACAAAGAAGTGGATTTATTTATTCTCAGTTAGCTAGGAATCAAAGACAGAGTGGAGACCAGGAAAGCCTCTCTGAGGTTAGCACTGGATTTCTGCGTTTGTGGTTGTTTTCATTCAAGTAATCACACGTAAGTTAGTGGTCTTAAACTTAATAGTCCTAAATGCCTCTTTACTTGTATTTTATTACATGTGTGTTAGCATGCATATGTGTGTGTGTGTGTGTGTGTGTGTGTGTGTGTGTGTCAAGGTATGCATGTAGTAGTCAGAGGTCAACTTGCCATAGTCAGTTCTCTCCTTCCACCATGTGAGTCCCAGGGATTAAGTTTAGTCTGTCAGGTGTACCTTTTCCCACTGAGCCATCTCTCCAGCCCTTAAACATTTTCGTTAAATGGCGAAATTTAACTAATCAATGTTGCCGTTTCTGTCTTTGTAAGTCCTGGTTTTGGATTTTTCCAGCCTCCCCTTCATGGTTTATTTCTGCAAGTCAGTGACCCAAGTGGTCACTTGAGAACCATGGGTCGTGGAAGGTGTGGATCAAGACTGTTTTTATTTCTCTGCATTCAGCGTTACATGCTGCCTGCTCTGCTCTTTCTTTGTGTCATCAGCACCAGGGGAGTCTTCCTTAACTCTCTTCTATTTTTCTAGAGATTTCCAAGGACAACTGTGAAGCTTTAATCTAATTTCTGTCACAGAGTTGAAGAGGGTTTATCTTGATGTTACCCTTCCGGGCATTGCCCCTGCTCTGAATTCTACCTTGGTGGAACCTTACGGGACATCTTTACTTTATTCCGGAGACTTGTTGCAGATGCCTTGTCCTGGGGGCCATTAGTCGGCTTCTAGATGACAATGTTTTGCTACTTTTCTCTTTCTGATGCTGTGTTTAATGGCCTTTAAGTGTTTTACTAATCCCTTGCGTGGTGTTATTTTCATCTAAGAAACAGTTTCTAGGAAACCAATTTCTAGGAGAAGCCAAGACTGGAGTTTTTCCTTGATCTCAGGAAGACAGTGTTGGGGACAGCCAGAGCTGGTAATGGCAGAAATGCACTTGCCTAATCACCTTTAATTAGGTTTCTGATAGGAGCAAGAGGACACACAAATGAATAAGCCACAAATGGCTGGCATGTGAATGCACGCACGACATCCCTTGCCTGGAAACAGAATACCTTCAATTAGACTATTTGGCTATAGGCACAGGAAGGGACAAAGCCAACCTAAATTAGAGGGGGTTTGTGGGAAAGTGACTAGGGAGTTCTCAACACCAACTGGAGGTTAAAGAAACTAAGAAAAGAGACTTGGGAAAGAATAAGCTGAAGAGAAAAGATGACTGTGAGGTTGTAATATTCATTACATTATCTACTTGATTATCTATCTTTGATCAATTATCTAATTGATAACCCTTCTTCTGATGTTAAATTCAGAAAGGGAGCATCCCGGTAGCCAAGTAGTTACTGGAGCAGGGATGGAGGGGATGGAGACATCCTAGAGCAAGCTTATGAGCATGGGGACAGAAGGGACTCCCTCTCCACTACCCAGCTGGTCTCCTATCTGGCTTCACTGCTGGCCAAGCTACATGGAAACTAGAGGTAATGAGCCGTCTTGTGTAGTCTACACAGATCTGCCAGGGAGCAGACAGTTATGAAGTCCAGATCTTCCATCTATGGGAAGTGGTTTTAATCTTCACCTTCCTTCCCCACAGTCCTGCCTTTCACTAATCCTCCAAGTAGATCTTGTACCTTTGGTTAAATCTTTATGTGTTGTTTGCAGTATTTTACAAATAGTTGCAAATACAGCACATCCATGAATTATATTTTCTCTTTCTACATTTTTTCTCCCTCTAGTTTTTCATTTGCTTGTTTTTAATCCTGATTTTTGACACATCCCTGAGCTTCACTGTAGGTACAAAGCTTGCCTCAAGCACTCGGCCCCATCAGTCAAGAGCCTTCTGCTGCATGCTATCTGCTGGCATCTGAGTGATCCTTTCTCCAGCATCCTGGGTGTTCCTTCACACAGTTCCTATACGGAGCTTCTTAGTCACAGCCACACCATTTTGTAACGCTCCTCCATTTTGGCCTAACAGTGACAATTAACAAAGTCACAGTAATTTGGTTTTTAGAACTAAAGTAACTTGTTTTTCTGCATTTTTGCTCTCCTCACCCTGCACTGCCACAGAGACACCCTGGCCACAGCACATACCACAGACTACTCCTTAATCACCTGACACAGAGCCTGCCTCCTGGGCTGGAGCTCCCCTCAGAAACAGGCTGTCTATGTGTAAATACCCTTCCTAACAAACCTCCTACTCAGTGCTCCCGTCTCCAAACCTGAAACCTGCCAGAACCCAGCCCTCTCCTGAGTCAGTTTCCTCCTTCACTTCCTCCCCAACCCCTCTTCTTCCTTCTCTGTGATGCTTGGGGTGGACACGTGTGCACACATCTAGACAAGTTCTCTATGACTGGGCTAGCTCAGTCCTCATCCACCTCCCTCTTCCTGCTCTTTTACAATTTATTTGTTTAAGCTGGGTGGTGGTGGCGCACACTTTTAATCCCAGCACTTGGGAGGCAGAGACAGGAGGATTTCTGAGTTCAAGGCCATCCTGGGCTACAGAGTGAGTTCCAGGACAGCCAGGGTGATCCAGAAAAACCCTGTTTCGAAAAACCAAAAAAAAAAAAAAAAATGTGTTTAGTGATACTGGGTCTTGAACACACAACCTCATGCATGATAAGCAAAGCACTGCAGCACTGAGCTATATCCCCAGCCTCCTTTCTTCATTTTAAATAGATTGTCTCAAGATCTTTTGTCACATCAGAAAGCCGTAAATTTCACTTTTATTTGATGGAGGGATGAGAAGCCATGCCCACGCTGTGGAAATACATGGCTTGGGCTGAGCCCAGAGCATCTCTTTCTCTGTTCTAACTATCTCTACGCTGTAGAGAGCCGCAGTGAGCGGTGATAGCCAGCAGATGGTGCTGACATCTGGTGCTCTCCCAAGTTTACAGGTGAATTGCGCATGTGCCTAGGGCCAGAGCGTGCCAAGTCTCAGCCCATCTGCGCATGTGCTAAGGGCCAGAGAGCGCCAAGTCACGGCCCATCCCGGGGCGTTATGCGCTCCTGAGCAAACAGCCAATCAGAATGAACACGCCGCTCCAGGGCATATATAAGCAGTGCCTTTTCGGGGTCTAGGGTCGCCCTCTTGAAGATGTAATAAATGGTTGCTGCAGAAGGATCCTGTGTGTCTGCGTGCGTTCTTGCCAGCGAGACGACTTGTGCGGATTACACTACGCCCAGGCTTGGAAGCTTCTAGCATCCATACAATGGACCTAATCTCCCAAGCTGACTGATTCAACCCAGCTTCTCTCAGCTTCTGACTGAATTGCTCTGCTTAGCCTCATACTAACTTTGGCAAAATGTTCCAATCTTCTGGATCCTTCTCATTCGCTGGCTGACTCTGTCTTCATCTGTGTCTAGCTTGTTCTTTCTGCAACCTGTCTCTGTAAAACTATCCTGCTAAAACTGATACACATACACACACACACATACCACTCCTGTCTCCCTCACTGCTCTAAAGCAGCCTCTTCCTGGGCTGTTCTCCTGAGAGTTGGGCAGATCCTATCTCTGACTCATTCTGTCAGATCTTTCTCTGACTCATAATTTTGTCTGCCCTTCAATTAGACATCACTTTCAAACATGAACTTTTTCCTTCTACAAACAAACTAAACTTCTCTTTATTGTTAGGGATTAAAAGTTTGTTCTCACAGTGTGCGTGTATTCCAGCCAGAGCATATTATTATTCAGGATGTATCTTCATTCTGGCAGGATTGTATAGATCTAGAAGGGATGCAATCACTTGCCAGAGCAGCCACGTTGCTGGATTAAAATTCCTCTACAGAAAGCAGACTATCACATCTTATGTGAAATTTTTCTATTGCTTGCAGATCTGAAATTGAGGAGTCACTGAGGGGGGTGGGAATCCACTGGAAGATCATTAGTTTAAGGCCAGCCTTGGATATAGAGACTCTGTCTCAAAACAACAGCAAGCAAAAAAAAAAAAAAAAAAAAAGAAAAAAAAAAAAAAAAAAAAAAAAAAAGCAGAGCCAGAGACCCCAGGCAGATGTTAGTTTTGAAGCCTCCTACTCTAGAGCAGTGGGTCTCATCCTGTGGGTTGAGACCCCTTTGAGGTATCAAACGATCCTTTTACAGGGGTCACCTTAGACCCTGGGTAAACACCGACATTTACATTATGATTCATAATAGTAGCAAAATTACAGCTATGAAGTAGCAACAAAAATAATTTTACGGATGGGGCAACACCACAACTTGAGAAACTGTGTTAAGCAATGGCAGCCAAGTATGAAGGTTGAGAACCACTGCTCTAGAGGAATGTGGTACTTCTGGCCAGGAGTAGATCACCTTTACCAGTAAGCTAAGTGTGCCTTCCACACAGTAAGGGCAGAAAGCAGTGACACCTAAATGAAATGGAGACCTTGCTCAGCCAACAGAAGAGGGCATATATCACACAAGCAAAAACATCAGGGATTTGGGATTTGGTTGAAAGACCTCCCCACTAGAAAACTCAGGCACTAAAAACAAGGCATTGGCCTCCTTGCGACATTTTAAAAGATTTATTTGTTTTGTTTCATGTGTTTGAATGTTTTTCCTGAATGGATGTATGTGTACTACATATGAGCCTGGTACCTGAGAAGGTCAGATGCCCTCGAACTGGGTTCCAGGTGTTGTGAGCCACTATGTGGATGCTGGGAACTGAACCCTGATTCTTGATCAAAACCTCAGGTGTGCTTAAAGGTTGAGCCATCTCTCCAGGCTCTCTGACTGAGTTTGGGTTTAATCTCTGTGAAGAGACACCATGACTGAGGCACCTCATTTAGTTGGGGCTGGCTTACAGTTTCAGAAGTTTAGTCCATTATCATCATAGAACATGGCGGCATTCAGGCAGACATGGTGTTGGAGGAGTTAAGAGTTCTACATCTTGATCCAAAGATAGCAGAAGGAGACTATGTTCCACACTGGGCAGAGCTTGAGCATAGGAGACTCTCAAAGCCCATACCCACAGTTCCTCCAACAAGGCCACACCTACTTCAACAGGGTCACACTTCCAAATAGTGCCATTCCCTATGGGCCAAGTATTCAAACACAGAAATCTATGGGAGCCATATATATCCAAACTACCACACCCTCCTTTAATCATTTTAAATTACGCACATAAAAATGAATGCAGGTTGAATATTATCTGAAATTCGTGAGATCAGAAGTGTTACAGATTCTGGAATACTCTCAGTTGGGCATACAGCTCAGTTGGTAGGGTAATTACTTGAAATGCACAAAGCCTCAGGTTTAATCCCCAGCCCAGCACAAATGGTATGGTGGCTCATTCCTGAAACCCCAACACGTTGGGAGTATGGTGCAGAAAGATTGTTGTGAATTCAAGGTTATGTAGTGAGTTCTAGGCCAGCCTGGTTTTCAGAGACCCTATCTGAAAATGACAACAGTGTATCATTTTGAAATGCAGGTACTATGTAAGAGATTATGTCACTGTTGTAAATCGTGAATAAAGAGTGTATATAGCTTTGGATATTGTAGAATATAGGTGGCAGGGGATGGCACAAAGTAGCAACACTTGAAAAAACAATGATTTAATGGAGAAGTAGGCTGACGTCCCACAATTCCCTTGGTACTTCTGTCAGTTACTTTCATGACACTGTGACAGAAACAGTTTATGAGAAAAAAGAAGGGCTATTTTAGAATCTCATTCCATCATGGGGGAGGGCGTGGTTGGTGTAAGAGGGGGCAGGAGAGTGTGGTAAAACTTTGCCCACCACTGCACATAGGGAAGCATGAAGGATACCGGAACCAGGGCCTGGTATAATCTTCATAGACCTATCCTCTGTAGACCTACTATGCCAACTAAGCCCCATATCCAAAAGTTTCCGTGTCCTCCTAAAATAGCACCTCTAGGTTGGGGAGATTCTGTCAGTAACTTGTTCAATTCATGTGTATAAGAACCTGGGTGGATCCCCAGTACCCACTTAAGATTTTAGGACCTATGGCACAACTACATAAAAAGCCAGGAAATTGTCTATGTACCTGTCATCCTAGCGCTGGGGAGGCAAAAACAGCCCTAGAACAACAGTCCCTGAGACTTGCTGGATTGTTAGTCTAGTCAGTTGGTGATCTCCAGGGTCAGTGGAGAGATCTTGTCTCAGAAAGAAAATTCCCTTCCCCCAAAAGATGGAGGATGGGCAAGATGGATTAGAGGGTAAAGGCTGTTGTTGCGCAAACCTGACCTGATGACCCAGGTTCAATCCTTGGATGCCAGGAGGGAAGGAGAGAACTGACTCCTGAGAGGTCTCCTACGATCCCCACATGGCTGCCGTGGCACACGTGTACTCACGTCTTGCACACAGCAAGGCTAAATAAGACTTAAGTAAATAAAAAGAATGGAAAAGGTATTGAAGAAGACACCTGATGTTGCCACACATACGTCTGGCCCCCACACATATGTCAGCAACCCTCATACTGGTTTAGATTTGTCAGCAACCCTCATACTGGTTTAGATTTAAACCATCACCACACACAAAATACACAAAGAGGCTCAATCGGTCAAAGGAAGTTTATTTCATCAGCCCAGCAAATGAAGAAATATTAACATTTAATTATCAGTTGACCTGCCCCAGGTTACAAAATGGACAGAAACAAAGGCCATACCTCATAGGTTGCACTGTGGCTGAGAGCTAAGGGCTCTCCAAGTTCTGTTTGGTTTTGTTTTACCCCAAACAAAAACCAAACTTGTCCTTTCCAAAAAGAAAAAAGTCATGAGGTAATTATCCTATGTCATCTGACCTCCTTAATTGTCACCTGACTAGTCATTAGAACAGCTTATTATTAGAGAACTTGAAATCTGAAACTTAGCAGAGTATAGATTCTCAAAGCCCATGGAAGTGGTGGTTCCCAGAACTTGGGAGGTTTAGAAATGAGTCTCATTAGCATATGTTCAAGTCCAGTCCAGGCTCCAGGGTGAGACCTTGTCTCAAAAAAAAAAAATAGGGGTAGATGTGGTGTCATGTACATTTAATCCCAGCAGTTGGGTGACAGAGGCAGATATATCTCTATTGACAAAGTTTGAGGTCAGCCTGGTCTACACAGTCCAAACAGAGCTACATTAAGAGGTAGACTCAAAAAAGGTAAGTCAGTAGATTAAAAATAAAATAAATAATATAAATATAAGCTAAAAATAAAATAAGAATTAAGTAAATAAAATCCCACTTGCCTTTCCACCAGATAACAGAATCAAACTGCACTGGACATTTGCTATCAGCCACCAGAATTCCATTGTTCCTTCGTAATAATTTCAATTTTCCTTAGGAGAACCGTCCAGCCTACTGCAGCACCTGACCAGATGGCCAGCTGGCTTCCCCTCCCTGGCTCCTCAGTGATGTCCTGGTGTCACACTCTGAGACTCCCTGAGACCCCAGTCCTGCACTGGTGTCACACCCTGAAAGACCCTTCCCTTGTCTCTTTGGTTTTGTGACAGCTAAAGAAACTCCATTAATGCTAGGCATCCATCTTGGTATCCACCAGCTGTTTGTGTCTGACTCCAATCCCTGGAAGATAAGTTCCCAGTTACTGACTCGGTGACCCTCATCCAGAACTATAGAGCTGTGGCTGTCTACTTGTGATATGACTAACTGCTTTTTTGTGGTTGTAACTTGCTTACAAAAACTAGTCTCTTCTACCAAGTTAAGTGATTAAAGCAACTCAAAACCATTTTTAGGTATCTGTGTAAGCAGGGCTGGAGAGATGGCTCAGTGGTTAAGAGCACTGGCTGCTCTTCCAGAGGTCCTGAGTTCAATTCCCAGCAACCACATGGTGGCTCACAACCATCTATAATGGGATCCGATGCTCTTCTCGTGTGTCTGAAGATAGCTACAGTGTACTCATATACATAAAATAAATAAGTAAATAAAATAAGTCTAAAATTTTTTTAAAAAATCCTTCTGATGTGTTGGAATGGCAGGTCACGTTAGAACATACCACACTATAGGCCCAAACAGTTTCATGTATAAGAGGTTTAATTGAGAGGGAGAGAAGGGGAAGTGGCTTGGAGGGGGGGGTGGAGAGAGAGATGGAGGAATGTTCCCTGTATATATATATGGGTTGTGACATATGGACACAGGTAAAGGTGGGAGGTGAGCCCAATAGATTCTGGGAATATGGTGGCTGTTGCCCTGGCAACAGGTCTGTGGACCCGCCCATGCATCGACACAGGCGTCTGATGTCCTGATGCTAACACCTTCCCTCAATCCTCTTCTCACAGCGATCTCAAATTTGGTTTAGAGAAGTGTCAGTCCTGCCAGCAGCTAATCAATGAATCCCTTCGTAATAATTAAATTGCATCTATGGTCATTTCCACAAATGCCAAAACAGTTTCATAAGGCAACCCACATCCTTCCGATGAATTCCTTTTGGTTTGAGTGAGAGCTAGCTTCTCCTTGGAGTGTTCTAATTGATTCCAAAATGGCGTCTGTTCTTAGAGTCGGTTGTTCCACTGCAGAGACTGACATGGAAGAAATAACTGCTATATGCTTAGGAACACCACAATCCAATGCAAGCACAGACAGCACTAGCCCCAGGGAATTCCATCAGGAAGGGCCAGTATCTTGGGGGGTATAGAAATAGCAACTGTATCCTGCATGGAGTGAACATGTGTGGAATGCCTTAGCAGTATCTAAAAGCAATGCGAATCTAGGAACCTGCAAGGAACTTGGCATGATGGATGCATAAGGTTCTAGGGGACTGCAGCAAATAGGGAGCATGTGGTTATCAGTGGGGTTCCAGTCATTTCATGTCAAAGGGTTTGGTTTTATGAAGAAGGAAACTCTGGCAGGTATGTATATAATGCTTTAAAAAGGTTGCCTTGTTAGAAGTGTGGAAGAGGAAGGGACTGGGAAAAATCACAGGTTCAGCCAAAGGGTGGGCTCTGGCCAGATAACCGGCATGTGCCTGTGATCCCAGAAACCTGGGAGCAGAAGCAGTTTGAAGCCAGATCTGTCTATATAGCAAGTTTCAAGATAACCAAGGTTATACAGAAAGATCCTGTCAAAACCTAATACAAGCTGGACAGAGGTGGCGCACGCTTTTAATCCCAGCACTTGGGAAGCAGAGGCAGGCAGATTTCTGAGTTCAAGGCCAGCCTTGTCTACAGAGTGAGTTCCAGGACAGCCAGGGCTATACAGAGAAACCTTGTCTCAAAAAACCAAAAACAAACAAACAAACAAACCAAAAAACCAAAAAACCAAAAAACCAAAAACCAAATACACATAAATGTTGTAAGCTTTGGAATCAGACAGATTGAGTCAAAATACTGGCTACTTACTCCCTATGTGACCTCAAATAACCTCTCTGTGGCTTCATCCTTCACAAAATGTGCTAATGAGTATCTGCCTCCAGGTGGGTTGTGGTGTAGACTGAGTGAAATATCTTTGTAAAAACATAGTGGTGTATTTACATATAGCGGTATATTTACATACAGCAAGAATCCAATGATGTTAACCATTACTGTTATGATGCTACTAGGGTTTAACCAATAGAATTGCCACAGCAGTTCAAGGGAGAACTGACAGAATCATAAACCCTGGCAATAGAAGTGGGGATAAAAGCTGAGTGTGGTGGCTCATGCTTGTAATCCTAGCACTTGGGAAGGGGAACCAGAGGATGGCTGTGAGCTCAAGAATAGCCTGGGTTTCGGAGTGAGAACTTAAGATCTCAAAGACAGGACCCGTTAACTGTGTGTGAACACCGGGTGCCTTATGATTTATCCCCACAAGGACATTTTGAGAGTTAAATATGTATTATATATTAACCATGACACTGGGACAGACTCTAGCTTAAGTTGACAGGGAACTAACCAGCCCAATATTCAAAGGACATTTGGTTTGCTTGTATTTTTCATGGAGGCAGGAAGAACGCCACAAACATTAGACACCCTCTCAGCATCTTGTACAACTCAATCTTGCCAGTGAAAGACCTCCAGAGTAGGGGAGACCCTCACTCAAGTCTCGGGACGACACGACCACCCAATAACACGAGAGACCGATCTTGCTACAATCACATGAGGTTTATTCAGGCCAGATCTGAGGCCGAACTCCTAGCTTAACAGGCCAGTGGAGTTCGACCCCGAGCACAAGGAACAAGGGGTATTTAAAGGGAAAAACCACAAACTAGGGGGAGTGAGGGAGAATTCCAACCCAAGGTATTTAGTCAGTCAGGGAGGGGAACATATTCTTTGTAGGAATGTAATCTTCTTCTACCCGTCGGCAGGGTGGAGAGCCTGGTGAACCAGTTGACCTTCATTCCTAGTTCCCCCCTCATTGGGCCTCATTGTAGTTTGGCCAGGAGGGGCTGGTCTCAGGAACCAGAGCCCTGAGGCTCTGAGTTAAACCAAGTTCCTGGAACCAGAGCTCTGAACTGGCTGACCTGCATTCTTAGTTCTGCTCAGTCTGCTAGGGGTCATAAAAAACTTATTTTTATATTTTTCATATTTTTCACCAGCATTTAGTCCTCAGGTCAACCAAGCCTGCCTGCGGTTCCTGTGTGTTCTTCCTGGCAACACACACGATGTGAGAAACAAGAAGGCAGGTCCTCCAACCTTCATTTGTGGACTGTGTGGTACAAATGTCATTTAAACATCAATACCCTCCCCCTTTGTCTTTAAAATAGAGTTCAGTAGCTGCTCCAGGCTTTCTCCAAGGACAGGAAACTTGCCCCTCTCTTTGGTTCTCTCTGATGATTTCAATATCACGCCCCAAGGAGGACTTCAAACAGAGGGGTCATACTGTTTGGGTATTACAGTGACATATTATGAGCAAATATTACTAATTGTCTAGAAGGTGGGAACAGCTTTGATTATCCCCTACATAAGTATGAAATATTTGCTCAGAGACCTGTAAACACAAGATTTTCCAATTTGCTCTCACCAGGTCCTAGGAGGGAACAGTCAAGACATTCCATTAGTAACCTACTTGTTCATGGCCAAGAGTTAGCCTAACACAGAGAATTGAGAGATAAACATTCCAGTTCTCATTTGAGATGGGTGAGGTTGTCACCTAGCTGGACTATATCATTTTTGGGATTTCTTTATACCAATATCCTGCCTCTATTTCCCCCACCCCCACCCCAATCTCCTCTCCCTCTAGCACAGTTTTTTAAGACAGGGTTTCTCTGTGTAGCCCTGGCTGTCCTGGAACTCACTCTATAGACCAGGCCAGTCTTGAACTCACTGAGATCTGCCTGCCTTTGCTTCCCAAATTCAGGATTTAAGGCATGGGCCACTACTACCTGGCTTCCCACTGTCTCTTAGACAAAGGAAATTAGATCGCTCCACAAAGGCCCTTTCCTTTGCACTGGACATCTGGCTTAACTTAGATACTTCCGGCTTTCAACTGGCATGTGGTAGAACAGACAAAAACAAACACCATTTCCATGACTATCTGATCAAAGCAATCTTTAGAGGTGCACAAGGGACTGGCTAGACAACCACCTCCCCCTAAGTTGGGGTTTCAGAGAATAGCCCCTCACTGGCTTTTGAGGTCCCATTTATGGGGAAAGGTTAGAGTTGTTAGAAAACAGCTGTTGAGATTATTCACTGGACAGAAAGGGGCAGGGGATGACTGTGATGGTTTGAGTAGGCATGGCCCCCAGAGACTCAAGTGTTTGAATGCTTGGCCCATAGGGAGTGACACTATTAGGAGATATGGTCTTGTTGGAGAAAGTGTGGCCTTATTGGAGGAAGTGTATCTTTGTGGGATAGGCTTTGAGGTCAAGCTATGCCCAGTGTGGCTCACAGTCTCCTTCTGCTGCCTGTGGATCAAGATGTACAACTCTCAATTCCTTTTCCAGTACTATGTGTGCTTGGACATTGCCATGCTTGCCACCATGATGATAATGGATGGAACCTCTCCGAGCCTCTGTTAAGTGTTTTCCTTTATAAAAGTTACCTTATGAACTCTTCACAGAGTCTTGTCAGAGTGTCTCCTCACAGCAATGAAACTCTAAGACAGGGAACTCAGGGCTCAAACTGCCTGTGAGGTAGGTTAAGTGCAAGAATACATCATGTGGGTGGGGAGTCACCACAGGTGTTCAGGAAGCTTAGCAAAGCAAAGTGGTAAATGTATATATATATATATATATATATATATATAACTCATTGGGTCACAAGTTCAGCACAGTTTGAGAAACATGGTTTGCAAGATGCATTAGGTTTAGGAAACAGAAATTTATTCTTGTAATGTATGGAGACTTAATATAACAATATATAACAATGTGGCTCCTTAACAATGATGTGACTCCTGTTTTGGTGTCACATCTTTCTTCCCATTTATTTTTCTTTTTTTTTAAAAAAGGTTTATTTTATTTATTTTATGTGTATGAGTACACTGTAGCTGTACAGGTGGCCTTGAGCCATCGTGTGTGTGTGGCTGCTCTCCAGCCTCGATCGCTCTGGCCCCACTCGCTCCAGCGTAATTCACTGTAGCTGTCTTCAGATGCACCAGAAAAGGGCGTCTGATCTCTTTACAGGTGGTTGTGAGCCACCATGTGGTTGCTGGGATCCAAACTCTGGACCTTAGGAAGAGCAGTCAGTGCTCTTACCCGCTGAGCCATCTCGCCAGCCCCCATTTATTTTTCTGAGGAGTGAGCCCTTCCCCAATTGCTCAGAGCCTCTCCCAGAACACAACCTCCAACAACGAGGACTCCATTGGAGGTTTATTGATGGAAGTAGAAGAGCATCTAAGGACCATATCATCTCTCTCATGGTTACTTGGCCCACTGTGGGAAGCAGCATTGTAAGAGACAGAGCAAGCACATAGAAGACACCCCATTCTGGCTAGGTATTAGGGTCCCAAAAAGTTCTCTCCGAGGGAGCTGGCTACGGGAGCCTGCAAGGAGTTCTCATTTGAGTCCTCTTGTTCCCAGAGACTGTGGGTCAAAGTGGCTCTCAAGGGCATACTGGTTGAAGACGCCACCAGCGGGGTTGTCTTGCAGTTGCCGGAGTTGTCTGTTTCTGTGGCAGTCTCAGTGTGTCTGAGGGAGTCAGAGGTTCCCAGGTCATAGAAAGCAAGAGAAAAGAAGGAATTGTTAAAAATTCACTGAAGGGCTGGAACAACGACTCAGCAGTTAATAGCACTTGCTACTCTTCCAGAAGGCCCCCAGGTTGGCTTCCCAGTACCTACATGACATCTTAACCTGTCTATGACTCTAGTTATTTAGGCTCTGATGTCCTTTTCTGGTCTCCACAGGTAATATGGGCAAAATGCCCATTCACACAGAAAATTCTCCTTGAATAAACTATGTTTAAAGGCTGGAGTGGTTAAGTGGTTAAGAGCACATATTTGTCTGCCAGAGGGCCCGAGTTCCAGATTAGCCAGAGTTACACAGTGGAACTTAGAAAAAAAACCAAACAAACAATGCAAAAACTGATGATGCATGCCTTTAATCCCAACACTAAAGAGGCAGGGGCAGGGGCAGGGGCAGGGGCAGGGGCAGAGGCAGAGGCAGAGGCATCCTATAAATTTAGGTATGGCAAGGCCAGGGCTGACAACACAGGACTCACCTGCCTCCTGAGAGCTGATGTCTGTTTGAGAGTTCTAAGAGACTGCGGCTGTCCCGCTCAGCTGCCCGTAGCATTATGGTCTCGCTGCTCTGGGAGGATGCTGGCAGGCTGCTTTCAGGCTGTAGAGGGAGATGCAAGTCAGGGGGCCCTGCTCCCCACTGAGCAGCTGTTCTCTCTCTCTCTCTCTCTCTCTCTCTCTCTCTCTCTCTCTCTCTCT
>JADRCD010160824.1:0-26199 GCA_019843815.1 Montemys delectorum
AAAAACAAAAACAAAAAAACAAACAAACAAAAAACATACATGGTATGTACTCACTGATAAGTGGATATTAGCCAAAAAGTTCAGAATATCCATGATACAACTCAGACTGTATGAAACTTAAAAAAAAAGAAGGCTCAAGTATGGATACTTCAATCCCACTTAGAAGGGGGAACAAAATAATCAAGAGAAGCAGAGGGAGGGAGGAACCTTGGTTAGAAACAGGAGGGGGAGGGAAAAGGGGGCAGGATCAGGTGGGAGGGGGAGATAGTTCCAGAGGGCAAGGAGAATGAATAGAAATATGCAGCAGTGAGGGGTTGGGGGTGGGGGAACCTTCAGAAATTCCCAGATTCCAGGCATGTGAGAAACTCCCAGGGCCCAATGAGAATGACCTTAGCCAACACTGGAGAGACAGAACCTAAAGAGACCACCTCAAGTAGATAGACATGGCCCCCTTTTGAGGTATGGGGCCACCCACCCATGTTCAAATTTCTTGACCCAAAATTGTTCCTGTCCCTCCACAAGGACAATAATAGAGCAGAGAGACTGGTTTTTGGTTGGTTGGTTGGTTGGTTGGTTTGGTTTTTTTGTTTGTTTGTTTGTTTGTTTGTTTTTCAAGACAGGGTTTCTCTGTGTAGTCCTGGCTGTCCTGGAACTCACTCTGTAGACCAGGCTAGCCTCGAACTCAGAAATCTGCCTCCCTCTGCCCCTCCCAATGCTGGGATTAATGACATGTGCCACCACTGCCCAGCAAGAGGCTGGTTTTTAAAACTAGCCCTCAACCAAAGCATCTGTTACAGCCCTGAAGGATTTGCACTCATTCTAGCGTGCAACTATGAGAAGGAACTCAGTCGACCAACTCAGTGAGCACATAGGGAAAACACTAACACATGAACATAACGTGCAGAGACTCATACGTTCATCTAGCAATGGAGTTAATAACTAAACATCAAATTCTGCACTACAACAACAGACTAAATACGAGCATCTGATTTAATTCCCTTCCTGGAAGCCAATCAAAACTGTAGCAAGATGATTTATTAAGTAATTTATTTTGCAACACTTTTTAATTTACAAAGCCAATACACAGTTTCTTTGTCCTATTTATCCAGTCTCCCCTAACATTAACATCTTACGTCACTGTGGCACATTTGTCCAAGCTAATTAACATTGGCACACTATGACTAATTAGCCCACGTACCTCATTAGGATCTCACTGCCATTTCTACTTAGCATGGACACCACATTGCATTCAATTGCCATGGCTACTTGGGATCGTTGCATTGCTATAATATAGTACCTGAGGCTAAGAAAGTTATAAAGAACAGAAATATGTTTCTCACAGTTCTAAGAAATAGCTTCGATGAGTTCGATTATCTAGAGGCAATTGTCCACTTCCAAGGTGCACATGAAGCCACTGTATATTTCACAAGGAAGGAGCCCACACTGATCAATCCCCTTGGAAAGACTCCTCCCTTAAGAGCATCGCTTCAACACCTGAATCTTACGAGGTGATGTGGTCAAACCATCAAAGGTTTCCTCAACTCTGAGATGCTTTTTCAGTGTAAATAGATTTCTCAAGCATATATACACCATAAAACCTGGGGAAATGAAGAAATAGAATTAACAAAAAAATTGAACTGGTCATTGGTGCTACACACCTCTGTCTTTGCACTTAGGAGGCTTAGAGAGAGAGATCACAATTCAAGGTTAACCCAAGTTTATACTCTCAAGCCAGCCTGGGGTATATAAATAGACTCTACTCCCACACCAGAGAAACTGAATTCTGAATCCTAAACAAATAGAAAGTCAAACAAATATTTCTCAGATAGCTCTGTCATAGACTTTGTTCCTGGAGGTGATGGGCAAAGAAGCCCAGAAGGAATTAGGAAAAGGAGAAAGATCCTTCCTTATCCTGGATGAGATTGGAAAGCTTAAAATGCAAATATAGGTCCATTGACTTGAGAACGCCAGAGTAGGCAAGGCACTCTCAACCCTTTTGGAAGATGTTCTGTTAATGTTTGCATTGCATGGAGGAGTACTCAGCAAACAGCACTCTCATGTGGTCATGCATTAAATACTATGAGCTATGCTGTTTCACTGCAACCATGTGACAAAAGACATAGAGATGAGAGCGTGGGCCTCGAGCTAGTATAGTGTGTGTGAGGCCCTGGGTACAAGTCACTGCACTGGAGAACACATGATGCAACTTGGTCTTATGTATTTAGTCATTGCTTTAAAAAAATAGAATTTAATTTGTTCGTGTAGGTAATATATCTGATGTAAACATGAATTCTGATCCTCATCAACTACCATATGGTCTTCAGAGAATTTTTTCTGAGATCCTTACATACCTCTTGAACATCTTTATATAAAATCTTGTTGTTGTGGCCTTTATGCTTAGCTATGCTCTGTATCTTCATCCAATTCAGTTCTAGAACCAGCCTTCATGACTTCTATTTTCAGGCACATCTGTCTACTTATCCAGCTAACCCTGTAACAGGTGTGCATGCAGGAGTTCTGGTATGTCCCCTTAAATGCCTTGCCTATTTTTATTCTTCTGAACATACTCTCATTATTCTGTAGGTATTGATATTTTTAGTCCTCTGTCATGATGAATCTAGCAATCATTTTTCACATGTCTTGTTTTTCCTATGATGTTCAACAAAAGAATCAAAGTTCACATCCTATCCGTGTTTAACCAAATAAGGTTGAAATGCCTCACTTTATACTCATCAAAAGTGTTCAGAAACATAGTACTCAGGTCTGTTGAAAGACAGTGCTGAAAACTGTGTGGTAGTGTGGGCATAGTTCATTAAACTGTGCAAGTAATGATAACTTTGATGTATTTTTGTTTATTCAGGTTTTTTTACTACTATAAAAAATAATAAATATATTTCAAAGCAGATTATTCTATTCAATGGATCAATCAATAAGGTCCTAGGTGCCTGGGAATTAGCATTTTCATAATTCCTCCCCAAGTATTACTTATGTAACCTGGAATGAAATACTATCACATTAAACAATGAATAAATACCTGCTGTGTGCTTATATGATAGACTAATGGACACTTGAACCTGTATCTTGATTACATACAATGTTGACTCATAAAGCCAAGGGGTTTAGAAGACTAAGTAAAGGCCTAAGTGGGAGGGAAGGGAAGGATACCTCTACTATCTTGAAATGTTACCTATTTATAACTCACTATTTAAATAGCCTTTTATAAAGAAAAACCTTTCTCTCTATATTATCTAGTTCATAAAGAGTTTGTGAAGAATCCTGGAAGAAGTATAAAGCCCTATGAAATAAAATTGCAACATAAATTATCAACAACATTACCACAGGTAGCTGACATGCCTCCCAATGATGTGGGCCAAGTTCATCAACCTTCAAACATCCAAGGGAAATGTTCTTGATAGGAGCAAAGCCATTCTAAAGCTCTCTCATCACTCAAATAGCTATCATGAGTGCCACATGAGCGGTGGTTTGTGGAATGGAATGATAATAAGCAGAGCTTTGCTGAATTGAGTGATTCAAGGTTTTCTGAATAGCTTGATAGAGATTGACTACCATATCAAACCCAGCATCTATTTTAGGTGATTGAAAACCCTGAAATGGTGCTGAGACCATATTATTCTCCATCAAGCATGTAGTCAGACAGGATTCCATATGCTTAACCTTCTGCTAGGCTTAACCACTTCTAACTGCTAGGGAGACCCATTTGTCTGTCCATGTGTGCTCTGAGAAATTGTCTCAAACTGTACCTAAGGGTCCTGACAGCTCAGAGCTCCAAATGGAAATTTTGAAAGGTAACAAAGGAAAATATTCTAAATCTCTGGGAAGGTTTGCCACTGAGAACAAAGCTGTAGGGAGCATAGAATATACTGTTCAGAAATTTACAACGACAAGAATATATAGAGCATGCATATTGGCAGAATTGCTTATGATGCCTGATGAGATCCGTGTGGGAGCCAAAGACACACTGCAGACATCTGAGCTTGGTGACAGGTGCAAATGACCAGGTAGAAAATAATAAGGTTGTATAGAAAAACTACAAAATGTTAGTAGTTGGAAACCAGAATCTGGGGAAAGGAAAATCTTCCACTCAAGAACTATATTCAGTTTTGCATCCTAAAAACTTTTGGGTGTCTGTTGCACAACCAAGTACATAATGCCAGCACTATTATACTGTATTCATCAAAATCACTGAGAGTAAATGTGTAGATAGAAAACAAGAACAACAACAGTAAAAGTAATCCTGTATGGATTCACTTTGGGTGAAGGCCCAGAACATGCACCATTCTATGGAGTTTCTCCATAACAATATTCCAAAGATAAGGCTTCACAACACTGCTCCAAACAAATGTATAATATCACCGTTACCAACAATGTGCACACCCAAAATCTAAGTTCATCTTCATTTACAGATATATTGAGCATTGACAAAAAGGAGCATACACTTAGTGATATCATGCATGTAGTATTCGATGGTTAATTTTCCTGCCTAGGTAGCATTTATTTATATGATGATACTATTTTAAGTCTTTGTTAACTATGTGTGGGGCTGAAATTGTTGAGCAAGCAGTTTAAGCTGATCTTTACAAAAGACTACTCTAATTAAGCACCACATTCCCACTTGAAAATGACATCTGAGTTGGAAACTATGCATGGCTCTTTGATATATTCATACAATAAACCAAAAATATGTGGAAGCTAAGGACACAGGAATGATCTGAGTGGCCTATGCTTTTATAGTAGACATACCTCACCATCTGCAAAATTCAAATACTTTGACCTAGGAGCCTTAACATTAATTAATTTAATAGAAGTAAATAATAAAGAAAAATTACTCAGCTCTTCAAAGAAATGATTCTATTCTACTGGCAGGAACTAAGACTCAGGGCAATGGAGAAGAGCAGTCCTACAGCCAGAAGCAGGAGACTCCAACCTGAAAGCTCAAGCTGCCTGATTTCAAGCTGCCTGACCTCAAAGCATGCCCTTCCACTTCGCAGCCCTGCACATGGAGACATCAGCTTGGAATCGTGCATAGTGAATTAGAAACAGAGAACTTAAAGTAATGTTTAATATTCTTTAATTATATCTAAGAAACACCTATGCATTGAAAATGGAAAATAGATGTTAAACATCAGAGTCATTGTAGAAATTGTAGAGATAACATCCTTACAAATACATCTTTGTCGTCTTTGCCAAACTTAGCAGAATCACTACCAAACAGTTTGACCACATTAATTTCCTGTTGCTTTAAAGTCAGTGGTCACAAAATAATTTCAAGCTGGGCAGTGGTGGCTATGCCTTTAATCCTAGCACTTGGGAGGCAGAGGCAGGTGGATTTCTGAGTTTGAGGCCAGCCTGGTCTACAGAGTGAGTTCCAGGACAGTCATGGCTACACAGAGAAACCCTGTCTTGAAAAACTAAAAAAAAAAAAAAAATCAAACAGGACCTCTTTCTGGTTAAGAATAAATAAAAATAAACACTATATGATGGTGGTGAACACCTTTAATCCCAGCACTCAGGAAGCAGAAGCAAGAGGATCTCTGAGTTCAACACTACACTGGTCTATAGAGTGAGTTCCAGGAGAGCCATTGCTACACAGAAAAACACCATCTCAAAAAAAATGGATGAATGTATAGATGCATGGATGTATGGATAGATAGATGATAGATGGATGGATGGATGGATGGATGGATGGATGGATGGATGGATAGATGGGTGGTTGGGTGGGTGGGGGATGGATGGATGAATGGATGGATGGGTGGTTGGGTGGGTGATGGATGGATGGATGGATGGGTGGGTGGTTGGGTGAGGGATGGATGGATGGATGGATGGATGGATGGGTGAATACATACATACATACATACATACATACATACATACACTACAACACATACATTTTTCTGACATATGACAGTGAAATGCACCATCCTGTAACAGCTGCTATAAGTGAGCTATTATACCTCAAAATCTTGTTGGTTATGGACTAAGGTAGTGTTCAGGTGGGAGAATCAGCTTTCTTAACATGATCTCAGAAAGGTTTTCGTCTATTGGCTCAGCCATATGAGATTCACTCACATGCCTAATACCTCATGAAAGACAGTGGATACAGTAGACCTCACTGGCTTCTCCATCTGCCCATGAGAACACAGGAACTCATCACAAGATACACACAGTTAGATGACAATAATCTTTAATAACATGGGAATTGAAAAGTAACTATTCTCTAAAAGATGAACTAGAGGCTTGTAGTCTTTTAAGGCTGGACATGTAGCCCACTGGCTCAATACTTACCTAACATTCACAAGGCCTTAAGTTTGATAGCCAATACAATCAGATAGATAGGTAGATAGATAGAAAGAAAGAAAGAAAGAAAGATAGATAGATAGATAGATAGATAGATAGATACATACATACATACATACATATATACATACATACATACATAACATACATTACATACATGATATAGATATAAAAATAACCCTGAGAAAGCTTCCAGTCTCATCATGACTACTCTTAGATACCACATAGTGTCACTTTCCCTAAATTTCATGATCAAAGTTGTCACAATACCATCACAGATTCAAAGGGAGGGAAAAAAGAGCCCATAACTCAAAGAGGAATTTAATTTTTTCTGAAACTGACTTAATCTATCACATTAGATTATAAATATAAATTCATCCAACTGAAATGTTATAGCATAAATATTACAAAGTATACAAAATAGAACTTATCTAAGAAAGAAACAAAGAAATGCTTAAATACGTATTCTAATATTGGCTCCCCATATCCTTTGGTTCAGATAAACATAATGACTACTTAAAGTATGAAGTATAATCTTAAGAGGAATGCTGGAGAGATGGTTCAGTGGGTAAGGGCACTGGCTGCACTTCCAGAGGTCTTGAGTTCAATTCAGGACCACATAATAGCTCATAATCATCTGTAATAAGATCTGATGCCTTCTTCTAGTGTGTCTAAAGCCACCTACAGTGTACACATATACATAAAATCTAAGAGACAGACAGACAGACAGACAGACAGACAGACAGACAGACAGACAGACAGACAGGGAGACAGACAGACAGACAGACAGACAGACAGGATCAGAGGTCACTGGAACATGTAGATATGACCAACTTAGCCTGAGAGACTGGATACCACATCACATATGATAGCTTTTATGAAGGAATTTTATGAAGGATACATTGTTCTCCTGAATCCAAAATCTCTGGAACTAGACAAGATAATATTAATATTTCTTTTTTTGTTGCTGTTCTATACTATATTTTCAGCTAACATTTGAATTGTCAAAACATTTTCTGAGATTTTTCTTATGACTAATGTATAGAACAGGTAAAGGGTATTCCTCACAGTCAGCTTCCTGATCAAAAAGTCAAGGATTAAAATTATGCAATAAATCATCTCAAGTACATCAACATTTCTGGAAATAATATTGAATCACATTTAAGAATACTTAAATTACAACTGACCTTCACAACCAAGAAAGCAATTGACACAAACAAAAGATGCAAAATCCTAATAGGATTCACCAGACATTCTACAACACATCCTTTGCATTACCTTATACATCTGGTTGTTTCTGAGACATACAGATATAACAAAAACCCCTTTGAGAATTGTGGAAGGGGCAGGGGATCAATCACTATGTTTGTAGTTGTGAATACAGGTCATTAGTAGCCATCTTTAATTTCTGCAGCTACTGAGAAAACCTTGGATGAACTGTAATCTGCTGCAGCAGCACCATCTGCAGATACTTAGGAACAATTAGAGGATTCAAGATCAGTGAAAGCAGAAACAGTGACAGGATTTATAGTTAGGTAAGACTGAAGGAATTTTCCAGGACAATCTGTCAGAACTGTAAACAAATCCTCCATCCAAAATGATTTAAGTGAAGCCCAACCTTGGGTCAGGTGTGAAATGTGTATTTCAGGATAACATCTGTTTCTCTGATCACTTCTCTTAATAATTGCACACAAAAAAGACAGAATTGCCTCTTTAAAAAACTGATTAGAATTTAAGAGATTGTGTACCTCAACTATCTCATTCTTTTTGCTAAAGAAACTGGGATTAAACAAGTGAATTGACTTGCCCATAGATACGTGGCCTAATGTTACAGAAATCAGATTTATATAGATTCTCATCAGTTGCCTCTGTTAAGGCTCAAATGCCCAAAGTCACATTGTGTATATTACTGCTTAAGAGTCTAGACTTCAGGAGAATCCTCAAACCTGAGCCAAGTATCAGCATACTGTGTTTCTCATGCAAAGCCCCCCAGGCATGTGGAATATGTCTTCTAAGTGGACTTTTCTCTATTGTTTTCAGAATAAACATTTGTCTCAAACATTAGAAATGTAGTGGCCAAGAGAATCTAAAGATTCCATGTAGTGAAATAATGTTTCATGCTCCCAATAGATATCATCACATTCTGATTTAAAATTACAGAGTTCATGAGTACATGAACATTATATGGGTACACTGTCATGTCTTCAGATATACCAGAAGAGGGCATCAGATCCCATTACAGATAGCTGTGTGCCACCATGTGGTTGCTGGGAATTGAACTCAGGACCTCTGGAAGAGCAGCCAGGGCTCTTAACCTCTGAGCCATCTCTCCAGCTCCTAGGCCATAGATTTAAGAGAGGGAAGTTAGAAGGAGGTGACATGTGGAAGTCTAGTGGAAGGAAAGTAAAAGAAGGGGGTAATGGTATATTTTAATTGTAAGTTTAAAACTCAGAAAATACATTATCCACCATTCTCATAAAAATCAAAGGTTAAAAATAAATAAAGGCTGGAGAGACGGTTCAGTGATTCAGAGGCACTTTTTGCTCTTGCCAAGGACCTGAGTTCAGTTCCTATCACCCACCTAGCAGTTCCAAATTGCTTCTACCTCTAATTTCAGAGAATCCAATGTGCTCTTCTGGCCTCTTGGCACTGCACACATATGGCACATTTAACATACATTCAGAAAAAGTAAGGTTACTAAGAAAATTCCTTCATTATATTGTCCTTTAGGTAAGTACGGAGAGGGGGCATTTTCTTGAGTAATGATTGATGTGACTGGGGATCCAACCCCTGGGAGGTAAGAGTGGTATCACTTCTAGCAGATGGTCCTGGGTTGCATAAGAAAGGAGCCTGAGCAAGCCATTGGAGAGCAAGCCAGTAAGCAGCATTCCTCCATGGCTTCTGCTTCAGTTCCTACCTCCAGGTTCCCACCCTGACTTCCCCCAATGATGGACTATGATATGAAATTGTAAGCCAAATGCTTCACAGATGCCTTTGGTCATGGCGTTTAGCCCAGCTATAGAAATTCTTAGTGTCTACCTTAGTAAGTGTCCTAGCTGTGAGGAGACGCCATGAGCACAGCAACTCTTATTGAAAGGAAGCATTTAACTGGGGCTTGCTTACAGTTTCAGTGGCTTAGTCCATTATCTTTGTGGTGGAGAATATGATGGTATGCAGGCAGGCATGGTCGCTGAGAGTTCCACATGGAGACCCAAAGGCAGCAGGGAAAGAGACTGGACTGACTTGGGCTTTTGAGACCCCAAAGCCCACCTCCAACGACATACTTCCTCCAACAAAACCACACCTACTCTAACAAAGCCACACCTCCTAATCCCTCTCGAGTAGCATCACTCCCTCATAACCAAGCATCCAAATGTCTGAGCCACTTGGGGCCATTCCTATTCAAACTCCCACACTGTCCTACTTAGGGTTATCTATTGTTGTGGTGAAACACCAGGACCAAAAGCAAGCTGGGGGAGGGGGGAGGGGGGAAGGGCTTATTTGTCTTATGCTTCCACACTGTAGTCTCTCATTGAAAGAAATCAGGACAGGAACTTAAACCGATGCTGGAACCTGGAGGCAAGGGCTAATTCAGAGGCCATAGAGGAGTACCGTGTAATGTCTTTCTTCTCATGGCTTGCTCAGCCTCTTTTCTTATACAACTGAGGTCGACTGCGAGGGGCCGACGACCCTGACCAAGGGAAGAAGGACCAGCACACCACTTCCTTCCAGCAACAGTTTACTCAGGAATGTCTTGCTTAACGGTTACAGCAGAGTGGCCCCAAGCCCCACCAGGAGTCTGACTATATACCTTTCGTAAGACCGCCCATGAGCCCATACCACGTTTCACACAGTCATAGGCTACTAGGCATTGACGTAGAATCAGGCCACTGGTGGGCACGCCCCGGGGTCCAAATAGCAACAGTTTACTCCAACGGCTCCAGCTTGGCCAGTGCGATCTTTAAGGCACGGCAACAGCGCTCCACAGTTGACCACCATCATAGGAATGGCACCACCCACAGTGGGCTGGGTCCTCCTCATTCAATCGCTTATTAAGAACATGCTTTATAGCCGAATCATATGAAGACACTGTTTCAACTGAGATCCCCTCCTTAGGATAACTCTTGCTTGTGACAAGATGACATAAAACCACTTGACATACTTACTAAGGCAGTAGCAGGGTGGTGTTACTTGCATCTTCTCTTCTCTGACATTAGTCATCCCCCACACACACCTCCCTCTGAAGCTGAAAAAGTGTGATCAGTCTGCCCTGTGCTCAGTCTCATTTTCGGCTGCCCACTGACATTCTCATCGTCTACTTCCACTGAATCCTTTCAAAGCTATTTCCCTGTCAATTAATTCACTATGTCTCTGTGGAGGAACTGCACTCTATCCCTGACATAACTGAGCTCTGACATTGTCCTAATGACCACCTGAAAATCTCTAAAGTGAAGTCTCTTCTGCCTTCTATGTTTACATCATAGAATGAATATTCCCTTAGTGTCTCTTTCCAAGTTCAAGGCCATTCACCATAACCTTTCAGGAAAAAACAAAACAAAACAACTTTCTCAGCATTTTGTGTACATGTGTCTACAGACTTGCTTCATTTCAATTATCTATTGTCATTATGGTTCCCCTCTAAGATTGATTGCTATGTAATCACCAGAATTTCATTTTCCATCTTTCCTCCCATCATTTACTTCACCAACACCGGATCTGAGTCCTCTGGACTTGGTTCTTTCCTGAACTTCTCCTCCCTTGGCTTTAGCCACACATCCTAATGCACACAACTTGTTGAAGCTTACCAACACCAAAAGGTCTCTGATGTATTAACCTTGACTCCAGCTCTCTGACACCTCACCCTAACCCATGTAATTATCTTGTTTCCTCCCACCCCCACTGCTAATTTATTTTAATATAAAGTGTTTCTCCATAAGCTTGTATGTTTGAACACCTGGTTCCCAGTTTAGTGGCACTGTCTTGGAAGGCTGTAGCAATATTTGAGATATGTGACATAAGTAACAGAGGTGGGTCACTGGGGGAAGACCTTGAAGGGTATATTCAACTGTGGTTTAAGCCTGGGCTCTTTGCTTCCCAGTTTACTCTGATGTGAAGATCCACCATTGCACATTTCCATGGACGTGGATCTATTCCTCCCATACTTTTCCCCATGGTAGGCTATTCCCTCTGATACCATAAGCCAGTGGTTCCCAACCTGTGGGTCAGGACCCCATTGAGAGCCAAACTACCATTCACAAAGATCACATATCAGATAACCAGCATATCAGATATTTGTATTATGGTTCATAACAGTAGCAAAATTATGAAGTAGCAATGAAATAATTTTATGGTTGATAGTCACCACAACATGAGGATCTATACAGAAGAGCCACAGCATGGGGAAGGTTGAGAACCACTATCACAAACCAAAATAAGCCTTTTTCTCCCTTAACGTCTTGCTTCTGTTAGATATTTTGTCAGACATGAGAAAAGGAACTCATCCCACATATCTGTCCTGTGAGACAAGCTATTCACAAGTATCTCAGATCCTACAAATACCACTTTCTACCTTTCACAGACAGATGTTAAGGTTTGTCACAGTCATGTTCTGAACAAAATCCTCACTCCAGTCTAATCACCTTTCTACTCTAGTTTACTAACAGAATCTGAACATGGGTTACTGCAGCCATCCGTCTCCTTGGCTCCCATAGAGACTTAGAGAGTAACACTGGGTGAATCTCATTTGGCTTGGACTCAGATGTATATAAGACTTGCTTTACTCTCCATCCATTTTCCTACTCTAGCATTTCCAGACTCAGCTCCAGTAAGCAGTGGAAGCTACCAGGATACTACATAATAATCAAGACAGTCCTTCTGCCAGGATTTTCTGAGTATGTCTTGTCTACCTTTGGTGCTTGTTGAAAATATATCTGGAATATACTGACTCATGAGATACTTCTGGATGGCGGCACAAAATTACTCAAGAAGTCTTTATCTGAGTGACATTTGTAACTGACTAACCAAGTATAAACCTCAGAAGCAGTAACCAAAATGGCTTCCTTCAATATGACTTATCTGGGTATATTGTTTCTCATTCTTTTCTTCAAAGTCAGAAGACTCCCGATGGGGGGGGGAAGAAACTTTAGAAAACTGGACACTTCAGAACAGAATTCTTCTAAAAGAAATGTGATTTAATATTTATTTAGCAGATTGTTTTGTTTGGATAAGATCTGTAAACAGATGGGGTTTGCTATGATAATTCAGCTTTTTGTAGTACTGAGCATGTCCAGAAAAGAACCCCCATTTTTCTTGTTCTTGAATATAAAATGACAAAAAGTAGTATACATCCTCAGGTCACTGGTGGCTCTCAACTGTGAGTCATGAGCCCTCTGGGAGTCAAATGGCCCTTTCACAGGGGTCATATATCAGATATCTGGTATATCAGATGTTTACATTATTATTCATAACAGTAGCAAAAATTAAAATTATAAGATAGTAATGAAAATAATGTTATGGTTTGGAGTCACCGTAACATGAGGAGCTGGATTAAAGGGTCATCGCATTAGAAAGGTTGAGAACCCCAGCTCTACAGACAATTGTGTAAAACCTGAGAGGAAAATTGTTGACTCACTTTGAAAATACAGTAGAGGATGGCCAAATCAGTCATCAATGGGAGGAGAAGCCCTTGGCCCTGTGAAGGTTCTATGCCCCAGTGTAGGGGAATGCCAGGGCCAGTAAGCAGGAGAGGATGGGGTGGCGAGCAGGGGGAGGGGGGAGGGTACAAGGGTTTGTTCTTGTTGTTTTTTGGTTTTTGGTTCTTTGGGGGTATTTTTTTGTTTTTTTGTTTTTTTTGAGGGGAAACTGGGAAAGGAGATATTGTATGACATGTAAATAAAGAAAATATCTAATTAAAAATGAAAAAAGAAAAAGAAAGAAAATACAGCTTCTAGGAAATTACCTTTTGTTGAAAAAGATATGAAATATTCTTTACTCAATTTTTTGTCCTGATAGTTTCTTATACTTTTTAAATGAAGAGGAAGAGCAAAGAATAAATAAAAAGGAAGTCAGTACTTCCCTTCTAAACAGATACTATTTCTTTTTAAGTTAGACTTTAATTTTTGCTCATCATCTGATTAGTTCAAAGGAACACAGAGAATGTTTGCACAATGAAATACATTTAATGTGAGCTGAATAAATCCTGAAACTACACACATATATGTACATATAAACACATACACATTTATATGAAACAAACATTTCATGGGACAGAATTTAGAGTTTATAACTTGAGAGAAAGCCTCAGATATCTAATTTTTTCTCATCTTATTTTTATGGCCTCATTTTCAGGGTCAACAAGTTGTACTACTTTAATATACTAGTCAAACAAGAATCTTCAGTTTGGTTTATTTTTTGAGAGAATTTGACCTAAGAAGGACCAAAACACAGGAGATTAGATATTGGATGAACTAGTTCACAACCTTGTAAAAGAGAAAGAAAAAAATGTAACTCATAAAGTAACAAATGTCATACACACATTGCTGTTGTATATTGTTCTTCAAAACTAAGAAATATGGGGAATTTTCATGGAAAATCACCCTTTGGTTGAATTTTAATAGAAGACAAGTTATTGCCATTTCAAAATGACCTTATTTCTTCATTTTCAATTCTATATCTTTTTTGCTATTCTTTTCTACTCCCTTTTTATTATTTAAAACCATTTTTAAATTTAAATATATTTTGATCATATTCTTCCTCTCCCCTATGTCCTCCCTTCCAGATGCTCTTCCCTGGGGGGGATGGGGAGCTAGGCAAAATTAACAGTGCTTCCCTAATCTATGGAACAAACCTAAATATCTCTATATTTCTTTGACAATAGCAATTGAAATATGTGAAAATAAGATGAAGTAAGAAAGAAAGATGCACTGTGACTTTATATATCATACTCAAAATGTTGAGCTGTAATGAGAAATAAAATCCTAACACAGGTAAGAGTTAAAAGGGGCTCAGAAAATTATAAATATAATAACATAAGTCATAAACAATTTATCTTCCAATAACAGAATTCAGAAAGCAAATCATTTCTATTTTTAAAAATTCCTAGAACTTTAACATCTCACACATATACCCTTTAAAACCAAAAGTGAAATAAAGACATATTCATGGCCACTTAAGACAAAGACAATTCATTTTTAGCAGATGTACATTATAAGTTAAAAACACACCTCTTAACGGCCAAAGTAAGGTAGCATATTAAGGTTATAATATCCAGGACAGAATAATTCAGTGAGACTAGAATTATTAAATGGTAGGTAAATATATTTAATGATTTCTATGAGAAGTAAAGGATCTCTCATAGCAAAAGTAATGACGTCAGGTAAACATTATAACATTTGGATGCATAAAACAAGTTGTCACAAGAAAGGTCAAGAGGAGTGTATTAGCTCCCTTACAATACCAGTGTGTGCCCTAACCTACAATGATAAATGCTACATCCTGGCCCACCCAGGTAGAGGTTCTGATCCAGGATCTGCTGTCACATCGCTACAGGTGAGAGGTGAGGATGCACATCATGGTGGGAGCATGTGATTGATCACACCTGCTTCTTCCACTGCCAAAATAGGAGAAAGTAAGGAGGGCGACATGGGAGAACAAAGGTCGACAGCTTTCTTCCCCCGTAACCAAAACCTCTCCCACTGCAATCTTCTGACATATTTCACCGCCTCCCAGTAACATTACTCTGACTACCAAAACTTAACACATGGCCCTCTGAGAAACCTATGAAATGTACTAGGGAAAGTTTCTCCTGCAAGAAGTATACCAGTTCAAGGCTCACTGTGATAAAATGACGTATGTTACAATTTAGAAAGTAATCACTGAAATTTGACATGAGAGAATTTGGGAAAATGCCAACAGAATGGTTAAAACATGCCACCAACACAAAAGGAGAAACAAAAAAAAAAGTGTATGAGCCAAGTATGTAAGCCAGTAAAACAAATTCACTTATGCTAGTAATTATATGTTCATGTGTGTATGTGTAATTTATATATAAACATAAAATACTAAATATATTCCAATTAGATAGTGTCAAATTAGTTTAAAAAATAAACTAACTCTATGTTGACCAAAAAAAAAAAAAGATTTACTTTAAATATAAAACCACAACATATTCAATGTAAAGGAGTGAGAAGGAAAACACACCAGATGTGCTAAAATCCCTTCCCTGGGGGAAACATAAACAGTGTCTACTCCTCCTGCTAATTCCCACTAACAAACTGAGGTACAGCTTCCACCAAAGTTCACTGTGGGAAACCAACAAACGCATTGGGCTTACTCCTGAGCAGGAACAAGGCGACCTGAAAGCAGTCATCCTGGAGGGTGTACACCCAGCAGGAATGATGACTTCCTCCTGGCACCTTTCCTACCTAAGATCTCAAGCCCCTTTCCCAAGACCACTGGGCCATGTGCAGTTAGGATAGAATTGCATACAACTGTTGGGAAGGCTTGGCTGGATACCACAGTGGGGGTCCCAGCACCCTCTAGCTCTCTCCTTCTTTGAGGGACCCTCAACAATCAACAGCCCAACTGTGACACTTTTTATGAGCTGGCCCAGCACAAGTCCCAAAGATGGTGGCAGTTTGATCCAGCATCCTGTACTACAGTCCTGTTCAGCATGTAGACATGAAGCATAAACAGTCAACTGTGACACTGTTAAAATTAAACAAAGTCTACCTTGAGGCAAAAAAAAAAAAAAAAACATGAATAGGCATAAGAAAGGGAAAGCGATTTATCATAAAAGAATCTCTCTACCCAGGAAGAAATTTTTCCTGTGTGTATACACATCAAACAACAGAATATCAAGCCTATCTAATTTAACAAATCTAAGGGTTTTTTTTTTTTTTTTGATGATACATAAGTATGTTTGCTGAGGGGATTACATTCTTGGCCCTACTACGAGGCTAAGCTATGCGTGTACTCTCTGGTAGGATCTAGCAGGTCCTATTAGAGTATGGCGCCCAAGCTTCCATACCTCTTTCTTATGCAAGTAAGACATAGCATAAGAGAGAGCATATGTTCAAAACAGAGAGAACATAAAAGTAAAATGTATGTATGTACCCAGCTAGTGGCTTGCACAAGGGTGGTGCCCTATATGTAAAAGGTCTTTATTAAGCTGGTACAAAGATGGTCTCTAAGTGCTTTCACATGAAAACAAAAATCCGACTTAATAAATCACCTCCAGGCTTTTCTCTTAGAACAAAGCTTGTCGTTTTTCCAGCAGTTTCTAATTATAAAAGAATCGCCATAATCTGTGTGCATGCCCACGCGAGACACCTTTAAAGTCAGCTTCCTTCCCTCTTTCCCTAGATCTAACATATAATCACCACTGCTTTATTTGAGCATATTATATCTTATTTTTAGCTTGAATTAAATATATTTCAACCTCATTTATTTTATATGAACTTCAGTATCATCAAACTAATTATCAGAGGCAAATGGCTTAACATAAAATTAACCTTCTCAGCTCCCTTCAAGTAGTTATTATTTAAATTCCCCCATTCTTTTCTTCATGTGTAATTACTTTTAGATGTGTGAATGAAGATAATTAATGATGAGTATGAAGTGATGAAATTGATTCATATGCTCTACTTTTCAGTATCATTAACTACTTCTCAGCATCTCCAGAACAGAAAGGACTATTATACAGACTGCATTCTGGCAGGTGGCTACTTAGCTGTCTCAAAGTACAGCCATCTTCAGATGCTTCTCTCTGGCCTCCTTTCTCCATTTCAGGAATGTGTCCTGTTTTGTTTTGTTTTGTTTTGTTTTGTTTTGTTTTGTTTTGATTTGATTTGATTTTAACTCCTTCCAGGTACCAAGTCAGTTTACAGAGATCCTGTGTGATGATGCACACATTCCACCATTCCCCACTCAGGAAGAACAGAGCAATCTCCTGTTTGCTGAACCCTGCTGATACAGAAAACGTTAGCATTTCACTCAGGGATGAAAATAAAAGAATGTCCATACTTCTGCTCCAAACTTCATCTCAGTGACGATTTAGTGCTTAGATCTTTATAAACATGACCACAGGGAGATTAAGTCAAAGTGCCTGCTGCATCAGCTAGCTAACACAGCAAATTCAATAAAGTAGTGATATCTAGTCTAGTCCACCAAGGTTAGATTAAGGATCATTGGAGGTAGGTGTTTAACCAAGAGGAAAAGATTTAAAAATTTAAAAAAAAAAACTGTATTACACAGCAAAAAAGGCACATTGCCTAAGTAGCTTGATATCACAGTAATATAACTCGGTTTTATACAATTCAGTAACAATTAAAATATGTTTCTGTCCCAATTGAGTCTGTGAGGTTACAGTTACCCTGTTAGAAAAACCACACAAAGATAACAACAAAGAAAGAAATTTACAGATCAATTTCCTTTAAAAAAAAAATACATGCAAAAATACTCAATAAAATACTTGCAACCCAAATTCAAGAACACATCAAAAACTTCACTCTCTGTGATCAAGTAGGCTTTACTGACTCCAGAAACTCAGGGATTGATAAATATATGAAAATCAGTAAATGTGATCCAGCAAACTGATCATGTGAGAAAAACAACATGATCATCTCCTTGGATGTAGAAATGGCCTTTGACAAAAGTCCTGGAGAGATTAGGGATACAAAGGACATACATATAAAAGGCGATTTACAGCAAGTCCATAGTCAACATCAACTTAAATGGAGAGAAACTCAAAGCAATTGCACTAAAACCAGGAACAAAACTAGGTTGTCCATTCTTGCCATACCTTTTGATATAGCACCTGAAATCTTAACTAGAACAACAACTGGAGATCAAGGTGATACAAATTGGAAAGGTAGAAGTTACAGCATCTTTATTTGCAGAGGATATACTAATACACGTAAGTGATGCTAAAAATTCCACCAGGGACCTACTATAGAGGACAAACACTTTCAGCAAAGTAACTTTATACAAAATTAACTCGAAAAATCAGTAGCCCTCAAATTGACAAAGAAAGAAGTCTGGGAAACAACATCTTTCACAATAGCCTAAAAAAATATAAAATATCATGGGCTAACTCTAACTAAGCAAGTTAAAGACTTATAAGATAAATATTCCAAATCTTTGAAGAAAGAAATAGACGATGATATCGGAAAATGGAAAGGTCTCCCATGCTCACAGATCAGCAGGGTCAATATAGTAAACATGGTCATTCTATCAAAAGCAATCTACAGATTCAATGCAGTCCCCATCCAAATTCCAACACAATTCTTTACAAACCTTGTACAGGGTCCCCAATAAAGGAGCTAGAGAAAGGACCCAAGGAGTTTGCATCCCTTTAGGACAAACAACAACATGAACTAACTAGTACTCTCAGAGCTCCCAGAGACTAAAACTCCAACCAAAGAGTACACATGAGGGGACTCATGGCTCTAGCAGCATGTGTATAGCAAAGGATGGCCAAGTCGGTCATCAATGGGAGGAGAGGCCCTTGGCCCTGTGAAGGTTCTATGCCCCAGTGTAGGGGAATACCAGGGCCAGGAAGCAGGAGGGGGTGGGTTGGTGATGGGGGGGAGTGAACAGGGGTTTGTTTTAGGTTTTGTTTGTGTTTGTTTTTGTTTTTTGTTTGTTTGTTTGTTTTTGGAGGGGAACCTGGGAAAGGAGATATTGTAAATAAAGAAAACATCTAATAAAAAAAAAGAAAAGAAAGACTATGACAGTTGTCAACTCTATATGGAAACACACACACACACACACACACACACACACACACACACCAAAAAACAGCATCTTCAACAAATGGTGCTGTCCAAACAGGATATTTGCATGTGGAAGATCGCAAAAGATCCATACTTAATACCCTGTACAAAATTCAATTCCAAGTGGATCAGTGTCCTCAATATAAAACTAGATACACTGACTCTGGCAGATGAGAAGATGTGGATAGCCTTAAATTTATTGGCACAGGAAAACAATTCCTGAACAGAATACTCTTAACACAAATACTAAGATCAATAATTAATAAATGAGAACTCATGAAACTGAAAAGCTTCCGTAAGGCAAGTATAGCATCAGTGATACCAAGGAGCAATCTATACAGATGGGAAAAGGTTTTTACCAATCCACACCTTATAAAGGGACAATATACAAAATATATAAAGAACTCAAGAGAACAAATAACCCAATTTTAACATAGAGTACAGATCTAAACAAAGAATTCTCAGTAGAGGAAACACAAATGGCTGAGAAAAACTTAAGGAAATACTTAGTATCTTTAACCATTAGAGAACTTGGAATCAAAACAACTTCATGTTTCATCCTTACACTTGTTTTTTTGTTTTTTGGTTTTTGTTTTTTTGGTTTTTTGGTTTTTTTGTTTGTTTGTTTGTTTTTTGGGGGTTTTTTTGGGTTTTTTGTTTTGGGTTTTTTTTTGGTTTTTTTGTTTGTTTGTTTGTTTTGTTTTGTTTTGTTTTTTCGAGACACGGTTTCTCTGTGTAGCCCTGGCTGTCCTGGAACTTACTCTGTAGACCAGGCTGGCCTTGAACTCAGAAATCCGCCTGCCTCTGCCTCCCAAGTGCTGGGATTAAAGGTGTGCACCACCACTGCCCGGCCATCCTTACACTTATTGTAACGGATAAGATCAATATATAACTGGCAGGATGTGGAGCAAGAGGAACAATTCTCTGTTGCTAGAGGGAGTGCAAACTTGTACAGTCACTCTGGAAATCAGTGTGGTAGTTTCTTAGAAATTGGGAAATTATCTACCTTAAGGTCCAGCTATACCACTCTTGGATATATACCCAAAGGACACTTCATCCTGCCACAGAGACCCTTGCTCAACCACGTTCATTGCTTCTCTATTCATAATATCCAGAAATTGAGAAAAATCTTGATGTCCCTCAACATTATAATGAATAAAGAAAATGAGATATATTCACACAATGAAGTATTTCTCAGCTCTTAAAAAGAATGACATCATGAAATGTGCAGGTAAATGGGTGGAACTAGAAAAAAATCATTCTCAAAGAGGTAACATAACCCAGAAAAATAAGTATAGTATACATTTGTCTATATCTGTATATTAACCATTAAAGAAATAATATACAACCCACAAGCCACAAACCCTAAGAGATTAGGCATACAGGAGGAGACTAGAGGAGACATGGGGATCTCCCTGGGAGATAGACTTTATAGATAGACCAGAGTAGAGGATGTGGGCAAGCATGGGAGAATAAAGTAGGAAAGGGGAGGGGAGATGGAATTGAGGGAGGGAATGAGGGGAAAGACAGAATTGAAGGACATTTGAGGGATGATATGGAAACCTACTACAATGGAAACTTCCTATAATGAATGAAGGTGGCTCTAATGAAGTCTCCAAATACAGCAAGAGATGGAACCACAGTTGGCAATCTCTTGTCACCAAATGAAGCTTTCAGTACCAGGACTAGGTTTCATCCAATTGAGTTTTTGAGCAAAAGAACTCAGTTGAAATCCCCAAACAACCCAGTCTGTTGCCAAGACAATAGGTTGTTCTTCACAAACTGACAGCAAAGACCCATTGCTGAAGACAATTCTTGTAAAATTCACTGAACATGAAGAGGTCGCTCTGGTCCCTACATAGAACCTTCACCCCCATGTTCTAGTGTCTGTGGTAGGAAAAGGTACTCTGAAGGGTTCCAGAAGAGAAGAATAAACACCAACTCAACCACAAAATCTTTGATCTACTATCTGTCCTACCTGCAAAATATGCTAGGGCAGTAATTGTGCAAACAGTTTGGGAGTAACCAGTCAACGGATGTCTGAATTGTCTTAAGGCCCACTCCTTAAGATAGAAGTCATAGCTGACAATGCGTGGGTGACCAAGAACCAGGTCCTAGATAGCACAGAAACTTAGGTAGGGTAAACCAATTACTACTTTTAAAAAGTAACAATAAAATGACTTCTAATTATATCCTGCTATGTTCAAAGATCAGTGCCTTATTTAGATATTATCAGAAAGGCATCTCCTGCAGTAGATGGGACCAGATGCAGACACCCACAGACAGACATTATACAGAGAGAGAGTTGGGGGTGGGAGAGAGCTTGGAAGACAAAACTCTAAACAGATGTCTCCATCAAATCCCTCCAATCAAAGTTCAGGGAAACACATGGAAGAAGCTGCAGATTGAGTGGTGATACAGAGAAGACAGAAGGGCCTTTAAAACATCTGAGCAAAGCTCATACGAACGCACAGAAACTGAAGCAGCAACTACAGGGCATCCATAAGTCTGCACTAATTCATGTATTTATATATGTGTGTGTATACATACATACATACATATACACATACACATACATATATATATATACATATATATATGTATATATATACACACACACACACACTTTTAGTTCAGTACTTTTATGGAACTCCTAAATGCATAAGTGAGTAGGTCTCTGATTCTTTTACCGTCTCTTGGGGCTTTTGTATGTTTTCTATTGGCTCAGCTTGTTCAACTTCAATATGATGGGTTTTGTTTTATTTTATTTTATTTTGTTTTGTAATGCTTGGTTGTTATCTCTTAGAAGGCTGTTCATTTATAATAGCAGACAGAAAAGTGGTAGATACAGATGAGAATGGAGGTTGAGAGGGGCTGAGGAGAATAGAGAAAGGGGAAACTGTTTTCAGAGTATTTCACAAGAAATGAATCTATGTTGAAGAAAAGGGGAAAATATGTCCCTGGGCTTTCTCCATGTCCAGTTTTGATGTAAAAGATATATAAACTTCTGAGACATCCAGACAAATCTGAATCACAACTCTGAATGAACTAAGTCAGTATATTTTATATATAATATATATGATATATAAACATATATGTATATATATACATATATAAAGCCTTCAAACATTCTAAAGATTATACAAGTTTTGCAGATAGCATTTGGCATATGGACTAATACATGATAGGGTCTAACTCTAAATAATTCTTGGTTATGACTTTCACCAATTATTGAACAGGCAAAAATAAAGTTTAATATTTTTCCTTTTTAGTCTTCCTTGAATATTTCCTCAGAAACATCTGAAGTTGCAAGGACCACAGTAAGCATGGGATATATGCAAAAATCAGAAAGAACACAAGAGAGAAGACACAGGCACTGATCTACAAAACTAAATCCACGTATGTGTGCATGCATGCAGCGGTCACAGAACAGTTAGTTACACAAGTCAATTCTCTCCCCTGACCATGAGGCCCTGAGGATAATGTGTACCTTGACACAATGCAAGGTGTTGAGAGTACTAGACAGTTAATCTTATGATTCCTACACAAATGTGGAATCCTGGAGCAGGAAAGACAATAATTTTTTTTTTCGAGAAAGGGTTTCTCTGTGTAGCCCTGGCTGTCCTGGAACTCACTCTGTAGACCAGGCTGGCCTCAAACTCAGAAATCCACCTGCCTCTGCCTCCCAAGTGCTGGGATTAAAAGCGTGCACCACAACTACCAGGCAACAGTAATTTTCTTTAAGGTGACAATGACCAGAGTGTGAAAAGTTGAGAACAAGCAGCTAGGGTCAATGTAAAGAAAAATGTCCCAGAGATTTATTTTGGTTGACAGCATTCTTTTTTTCATAAAACAAAACTGAAAAATTAAATATCACATTGTTTTGCTGTTATTGTTGATGGTACAGTTAACATTTTGATTGTGGCCTGAGGCTCTGTTCATACAATAAAGCTAATTATTTTGACTCAAATACAATATTCTTTGATAAATACTAGAGAAATCTTCCCATGTTCTCTCTAAATCAATTTCCTTTATATCTGTGGCCTGAGCTAAAATTTTGAGTTGGATAAAACTTGAAGCTAAGGCACAAAGACATTTTTCACTTTACCAAGGTGAGTCTCACCAAGAAAGATGTATTGGACCTCTAGCTAGCCAGTCAGCAACCTAAAGAAGTTCTCTGACTAGTGTCCAGCAAATTTATTATTCTCAAATGTTAGGTCATTAAAAAATATTCTCCTGACAAATAAAACATCCCAAAGTGGTTATTATTCATGATAAAAAGACCTAAAATCCTCATGCAACTAAATTAACAATCTCACAGTGGAATTAAACCACATCCTAATTAATTAATTAGTACACACTAAATTTGCATATAGACTTGCACTTGGTAAATTGATCTGGAAAGAAATGAGCAACTCCATCTTCCTTGGAAACTGTATTCTGAGTCTTCATGTATCCAGTCTAAATCCCCATAAACTGATCATGATTCATCTTACTATCAGAAAAAATATGTGTTCCCTAAAAGTTATAATTCAAATTTTTCCTCTATTTTAAGCGAAGTAAAGAAATAAGCATAAATACCTTTGAAATTCTCCAGTTTTTCTTGGTGTCTCAGACTACAAATTTTCAATACCTCAGAAAAATAAGACTCTCATCTAGGCTGAATTCATCATACTGTGATGAGCCTAATATTACGTTTTCCTTTGACTGTGTTTGTTTGTCTGTTTGTTTGTTTGTTTGACTGGTTGACTGTTTTCTGACATATTTAACTGAATGAGCATAGAAGTGCTTTTGGGTCTCTAAGAAATTTTGTAATCAATTAATTTATAACAACTAAAGTACTCAGTTTAGGCTTAGGTATCCAAATTCCCAAATGTATTTCTGCCCATTCTTTAACCTTCCTTATAAACTTATTTCTAGGTAAAAGAAAAGCATAGTATGATTTAAATGTTCTGTCCCTTCTCAGAATGATGTTGAAACATACCATCAAAGCTTCTATCTCCAGAGGTGGGACCTTGGACAATGATGGAGACTATGTCCAATTTTCAGGTGACTGGCACTATTCATGTCTTGTCTCTTATACCACTCCATTTGAAATTTGAAAAATAAGACATGTTAACTGTCAAGCAATCTGGTAACAAAATAGGAAGCTGTGAAAATAAAACTCCAGAATTAATAATGGTTTGATTCTTTAACTTACAGCTTAATAAAACATACATTGATACACATACATATATGCATATATTACAAAGTTCTAAGAAATTTATTTATGAGGGAAAATGTAGGCAAAGATGGAGAGTGAAGTTATGATCAACACAGTTTGCAAGTAAAATTTGTTTATGAAAAAAGCTGAATCTCACTAAGTTATTGTCTTCCAAACATGACAATATTTATAGCACTACTCATTTACAAATAATAAAATAGCTCTAAAGGGTGCTGTAATAAACCTCATATTAATGTAAAGTTATTGGTGGACAGCAAAGTGCAAATGAGGTAAGAAATGTACCAATGGGCCATGATCCCAATAACATTGGAAAGTCAAATACTTCGTCCACTCCATAGGTTTTTTTTTTAAAAAAAAAATCAGTGTTTTGCAGAGAGAGATACCATATATTCTGTGCAGGTAGTGTGAATTATTGCCAAAGGAAAGCATAAATTTAGGAAAACTTAGGATGGTAGGAAACAAGAACTATAAATCTGAACTTCCTGACAACTAAGGTTGAATGCTCAGTCATTGTATTTCATAAATAATTTTTGAAAGAACCAAACTTTAATTATATTTATTAAGTTCTGTAAAGTATTACAATAATACTATAACTTCATGGTATAGCAAATGACTTAACCAAAAATATGAAAAAAAAAGAGACAATAGAAATTCCAATTAATAAAATAAGTTGTATGTCTATGTATCTGTATTTTCTCATTAAATATAAATATGTCATAAAATTAGTCTCCCCTTACTAAGCAAGCAAAGAACCTGTCATGAGTTATTAAGTTACAACACAAGTATACATTAGTGTTTTACTTGATATGGGCAACATAAAAGCTTGTGATAAAAAAATATTAAATAACAACCATTTTGGGAGTCTTATTTAACCATTTTTTGAAAAAAACAAAATTATGTCATCTTCAAGAAGGTGAATGCTCCTGGAAATCATGGCATTAGGTGATTATGTCAGACTCCCAAATATAAATATGGAATGATTTCTATCACATGTGAATTCCATATTATATATAGATATATACAAAATATATCTGCATGTTTGTGATATGTGTACACATGTGATGTGTAATAAAACTGGGATTATCAATTAATGAAAAGGACTGGCTGGAGGGGAAGGAGGGTATAGTAGGGCAATGTACATGATATATTAAAATATCTTTAGGAAACATCATTATTTACAATAAATATACAACAATAGAAAAGGTGGCTTCATAAGTGGGATTATACCATCAAGTTCTAAATGGTAACCAAGCTTGTAATGTTTGGGAGTTCATGGAACATGACTGGCCAAAAACTCCAAAAGATGTAATAGATTCTTAGCATGGGGAATTTTATTAGTTAGCTTCTGGGGTCTAGTAGAAGCTAAGAATCTATAGCCAGAAAATTCATGAGCCCTAGGAGAGTAGTATTACACAACTAAACGGACATATTACTAAACTGACTCTTAATGACCTAACATTCATTATACCCTAGATCAATGCCTCTACTTCCAAAGGATAATGATTAATGCAATAATAAGCATGTGCAAAGAATAAAAGGCTAACGAATATTCAGGTCTAGGGCTGGAGACATGGCTTAGAGGTTAAGAGCACTGACTGCTCTTCCAGAGGACCCATGTTCAATTCTCAGTAACCACATGGTGGCTCGTGACCATCTGTAATGGGTTCTGATGCCCTCTTCTGGTATGTCTGAAGACAGTGACAGTGTACTCACATATATAAAATATGTAAATAAATAAGCATATAAATATATGTAAATCTTTAAAAAATCTTTTTTAAATAAGAATGTGCAGTCCTAGAAAGAGCATATAGACTTTGTACACAGACTACAAAGACACACACACATGCAAAGAAACACAAACATGCACACAAACACAAAGACACACCT